>JAAKBH010000200.1:0-135336 GCA_019776075.1 Amaranthus palmeri | reverse complement strand
TTGATCACTTTAAGGTCTTAATTGATCACATTAATATTAAAATTGAAGACTTTATAATAATTGATTCATTTAAGGTTATAAATTTATAAGTAGAAATTGATCGCTTTAATGTCAAAGTTAATTACTTTTAGATCAACATTAAATTTTTTAATTATAGTAATTTATTTATGGTTTACTTGAGTGATACTTTAAGTTAATAATTAGGGGTTGTTTGGTTTGAGATTTTTAGCATTAGGTAACGGAATCATTTTTCCCTTACCGTTAGCATAATATGTTTGATTTGAGAAAAAAAAAATGTGAATCCGCTTCGGAGCGTAAATGTATACCAGGACTTTGTTACCGTGGCTCAATGAGCGGTAACAGATATTCATTAGTACAGATTCAACCCTTGCTTTCTTCCTCTGTTTTGTTATCAATTATCATCAACATTAATCAACTACTTTGTTTCTTGAATGCTTGTGGACTACAACCATCACCCTTTTTTCTGATGTACTACAACTTCATCCGACACTTGACTTCACCATATTCTTCTCTTTCCTCCTCCACCATTGTTGTTTACCCAAGATCGACCGAGTATGAATTATGCGTTCATGGATGAAAAATAAAGCAAGAATGGTGTGTCATATCGTATTGTACTGTAATTAGATGCAATTGTATCCTACTAATTACATTCTTTTTTTAAAAAATAAATTTCTCATTAGATTTTTAGATTAATAATATTAATTATAATTATTTTAAGTTTTTGTCCCAAAAAAAGATTTAATTTAAATTATAATAACAAGTGTTTCCCTTACATTTTTTATACCAAACAACTAATAAGTACAACCCTTATCATTACTGAAAAGAATTAAAGACAGCTGAAAGTAATTTTGGGTTTAAGATTGGAATTGTATTAGAATTCTATGTTAAATGTTTACAAGAATGGGTGTATATAAACACCAAGATTAACGTTAACAAAATCATTACCATATAATATCTTTCCTAAATACACAATATTTGGTAAATAAAAGATATTAATCCAGCTGGAAATATTCTGTCAAATATTTCTGATTTTCTACACTCCCCCTCAAGTAAGGTTGTAGGGTTCAGCGAAGCCTAACTTGCATATCATACTATCGAATATTTCCGAGGAGACTGCCTTGGTGAGTATATCGGCGAGTTGGTCCTTTGAGCGAACATAAGGAAGACCTATGACCCCTTTTACGATTTTCTCCTTGATGAAGTGCCGATCAATTTCCACATGTTTTGTGCGATCATGTTGTACTGGATATCCTGAGATGCTAATCGCGGCTTTATTATCACAGAAGAGATTGCCAGGACCAATCTGTGGGAAGTTCAGTTCTCCGAGAAGTTTTCTGATCCAAAGTACCTCAGTGATACCTTTTGCTATACCCCGAAACTCTGCTTTTGTGCTTGACAAGGCTACCACTTTCTGTTTCTTGCTTTTCCATGTGAATAGATTTCCTCCAACCAAAGTGAAGTATCCGGATGTCGACTTTCTGTCATCTCTGTCACCAGCCCAGTCTGCATCCGTATAGGCTAGAAGATCCAATTTGTCATTCTTACCAAACAGGAGACCTCTACTACTTGTCCCTTTTAGATATCTCAGTATTCTCATAACTGCAGTTAGGAGTGTTCACCGGTCCAAACCCGGACCGGACCGGACCGGAACCGGTTGGACCGGAAGACCGGAATCCCAATAAATCTAAGACCGGAGACCGGACCGGTTCCATCCGGTCCGGTCCCGGTCTAACCCGGAATTCTCCCGGTCCGGTCCGGGTTTAGACCGGTTAGACCGGAATTTTTTTTGAGACAAAAAATAAATTGAAAAATAAAATATTTTAAAATAATTTAGCAAATTAATTATTATAAAATTAATATATTTGAATTAAAAAATTATTTTGTGTTGAAAAAAAAATATTTTAAGTCCTTTAAAATAAATATATACATAATAATTGTGAATATATTATAACAAATTATAGGGTACCAAAAACATTTTTTATTATGACATACGAATAAATAAATCCACCAATTCCAGCATAACTTACAGGGGTGTACTTTATAATAATATAATAATAATTAATAATGATAATAAGGCCTTAATAGTAATATGAGTCTTGATGATTCTGTACAGCTAAAATCAAGTCTTAAGGTTGATACCCAACATGTTTTCTATACAGAGCCGGGTTCTCTAATTTCTGGGCAACTTACTAAGACAAGACTTACGTCCCCCCATTATATATATACATAAAAATATCACTTATATAGCATCCGGTCTCATCCGGTCCAACCCGGATTTTTCCCGGTCTAGACCGGACCGGAAACCCGGAATTGGGAAAAAGTAAGACCCGGAGACCGGACCGGATGCACCCGGTCCGGTCCGGACCGCCGGTCCGGTCTTATTTTGCACACCCCTAACTGCAGTCATGTGATGAGTTTGTGGATTGTGCATAAATCTTCTAACAACCCCAACTGCATATGCTATATCGGGTCGAGTGTGGGATATGTAGATGAGCTTGCCTACTAACTTTCTGTATCGATCTTGATCTGCCCTTTTTTCTCCTTCAATGATCTGTAACCCATGATTGATCGCGATGGGTGTGTCAGCTGGTTTACAATCGAGCATACCGGTTTCAGCTAGAAGATCAAAAATGTACTTCCGTTGGCTGATGAAAATCCCTTTCTTTGATCGCAAGACCTCGATGCCCAGAAAATATTTCAGTTTCCTAAGTCCTTCATATCAAATTCCTTAGACAATTTTTCCTTCAAATTTCTTATTTCTTCTGTGTCATTGCCCGTAATCACCATGTCGTCTACGTAGATAATTAAGCATGTAATCCGATCTTTTTCTTTCTTCAGGAACAATGTGTGATCGGAGTTACTTTGGTTATACCCGAATTACTTCATAGCCGATGTGAATTTTTCGAACCAGGCACGTGGTGATTGCTTTAAACCATATAAAGCCTTTTTGAGTTTACACCCTTCTTTCTGACTGTATGTATAGGAGAACCCTGGTGGTGGCTTCATGTATACTTCTTCTTCAAGTTCACCGTGGAGTAATGCGTTCTTCACGTCGAACTGATGCAAAGGCCAATCCTTATTTGCTGCTATTGAGAATAGCACCCGTATGGTGTCAATTTTGGCCACTGGAGAGAAGGTCTCAGAATAGTCAACACCGTATGCCTGAGTGTAACCCTTAGCTACTAGCCGAGCCTTGTATCGTTCAATGGTCCCATCAGCGTTATACTTGATTGTGAACACCCATTTGCACCCCACGATTTTCTTTCCTTTAGGCAGCTCGCATCTTTCCCATGTTTCATTTTTCATGAGGGCCGATATCTCCTCTTCCATAGCTTTCTTCCATTTAGGATCCTGGAGAGCTTCTTCAACATTTTTCGGTACTTTGTGTGAGTACAATGATGCATTAAAGGCCACTGCGGTTTAAGCCAAGTTTCCCACATTATTTTGATCTATCGGATATCGTGACCTTTTTGCTTCATAATCAGGGTCATATCACTTTGGGGGAATGCCCCTTGTACTCCTTCTGGATAGTTCGTACCTGTTGGAAATCTCAGCACTTTGTTCAACATTAGTTCTAGCATCAGATATAACATCAGAAATTTGTTCATTTAAAGCAGTATCAACAATATTGGGATTATGATCAGTTACCTCACAAGACTCAGGATGCTCGGGAGCTGGAGTGATTAGAGGAGTGGGAGGAGAAACAGTCGTATCAGAGGCAATATCGGTGGTGTAACCTGTCTGCTCTTTTGGGTCAACCCTACTCGGATGTATTAACCAGCTTAGATCCTCACTTTGGTTCTCCCCCTGAGATCTAGGCTGGGTGAAGAAGTATGAGTCTTCAAAAAACTCGCAGTCCATAGTAACATACATCCGATTTGCTACAGGATCAAAACATCTGTAACCCTTTTGTGTAGTACCATACCCCAGAAAGACACACTTGATAACGCGAGGCTCAAGTTTGGTGCGTGTTCGTTTGGGAAGGTGAACATACGCAACACAACAGAAGACCCGCGGTGGGAGAGAATGTAAGGAGGGAACAGGGAGATGGTTTTTGAGAGTATCGAGTGGGGTCTAAAACTGTAAGACCTTGGTAGGAAGACGATTGGTCAAATATGTGGCTGTGGCAAGAGCTTCAGGCCAATACGACTCTGGAACCCGAGATTCAAACATAAGGGATCGAGTAATCTCTAAGAGGGTTCTATTCTTTCGCTCAGCGACACCATTTTGCTGAGGGGTATCGGGACATGTGGTTTGGTGTATAAGGCCATGTTTGTTCATAAATTGTTCCATGTTCATGTTAACATATTCCCTCCCATTGTCGGATCGAAGAATTTGGGGTCGAGTCTGAAACTGGGTCATAATCATATTATAAAAAGTAACAAAGATATCAAAAACTTCAGATTTAGCCTTCAGAAGATAGACCCAACTCATACGTGTACAATCGTCAACAAAAAGAACGAAATACGAAAAACCATGAGAACTAGAAACAGGAGCTGGGCCCCACACATCAGAATGAACTAGCATAAAAGGTTTATGAGTACGAGATAAACTAGAAAAATACGAGTGTTTGTGACTTTTAGCTAACACACATGTCTCACAATCCAAAAAATTACTACAACTATGGAGAGATGGAAAAAGACGTTTTAGATAACCCACTGATGGATGTCCCAGACGTCTGTGCCACATCCTTAGTTGATAGTCAGGGGACCCACGAGAAAACGCTGTATGACCTCTGTGATCTGCCTCATCTACGTAGTATAGTCCTCCCCTCTCAGTACCACGCCCAATGATCGCCCCCGTCCGAGCATCCTGCACAAGACAACCACTAGCCGTGAGAAGAACAGTACAATTTAATTCTCTAGTTAATTGGCTAACAGATAAAAGCTTATAAGTCAAACTAGGAATTAAAAGACAATTATTAAGCTTTAGAGAGGGAGAGATATCGATTGGGCCCGCATGAGTAACATCCACAAAATCACCATTAGCTGTTTGAATTTTATTTCTAGGTGTGTTTGTGAAAGAGAGAAGGTCATTAGGCTCGTACGTCATTGTATCGGTCGCCCCACAATCAAAGATCCAATCCTCCTTTTTCTTATCACACACACGGCCCAACTTTGCTTTGTTTGATGACCCACAAATTAAGTTTACTTTATTGGTCATCCTAAAAGAGTCATTATGGCGCCTGGTCCATGTAATATTTGTGTTAGGGTCTTTAGGTAAAGTCTCCTTATAAAAAGGAGTACTCTTGGAAAGTGGAGTACTCTTGGAAAGTTTATACTCCTTTCCCCTTCTCACGGCATTCTCTCTCTCCTGGTCCTCTTCTTTTTCGTTTTTCTTTGTTACCTGTCCTCCATAGTTTTCTACCATGTCCTCCCTTTTTTCACTTATTTTACCTGTGGCTTTTGGGTAAAGGTCGTGTGCAGCTTCTTTCTCTGGTCCTTGCCGGTTGTCAGGATGGGTAGTGGCCAGGTGGGCCTTGCCGCCAGTCCGGGTAGCCGTGGCCTTGGTGGCGGCTCGCCTGTGCTTATGTTCGTTCCACCACTCCGGGTACCCAATTATCTTGAAACACCCTTCTTTTGTGTGCTTCGTTCCTCCACAGTGAGTACACCTCAGGTGAGATCGATCTCCATCATCACGCCGGAATGAGGTTTCCGACCGGGTTTTAATGGCCAGGCCTTTACCTATCTCTAAAGGACCTAGTCCTGATGATGAGGTGGTACGCATAATACCACGCCGGGAAATTTCCCGTTTGATGGTTGCATAGGCCGTATCGAGACTTGGTAAAGGGTCAAGGTTTAAGAGATCTCTCCGTTCTTTATCTAGATCTTCGTTTATACCTGCCAGAAATTGATATAAACGTTGTCTTTGAATGAAATTGTTGAAGGATGTTATATCTCTGGCACACGTCATAGGGTTTGGCATGCACCTGTCGATTTCCTTCCAAATCAAATTGAGTTTGCTAAATACTCTTCCATTGCATCACCATTTTGTTTAAGTGCTAAGTGCCGCTGCTCGAGCACTTAAATCAAATATCTGCAACTCGTCTCTCCCGCTACCAAGAAGGGTTTCTATACTCTTCCAAAGATCATAAGCTGTGTTGTAGTCTAAGAATTGATTGACTAGATCTACTCCAATGTTGGCTATAATCCATGAAAAGACGATTGAGTCCCTTTCTTTCCATTGTGAGTATGCCGGATTAGAGACTTGGGGAGGGACGTCGATGATGTGATTGAGACGCCCCCTCCCTTCGAGTGCTATTTGCATGTGTTTGCACCAGATTGTATAGTTGTGGTATGACAATTTTTCGGCTACCTTTAATTCGGCAGTCGATGGCTGTAGGACGCTGTCGTACGCGCACAAATTTAAATTATATTTTTTTACCCTATTACAACTTCCTAAATATAGTAAGTGGTTTGTAGGGGTCGAACCCACAGAGATTGTGATTACTAGTTTTAAAGATACTTCTAAAATACTTATTTTAATTAAAAATATGCAAAGTAAAAAGATGGGGGGAAATGAGTTTTGATTACACTACTAAAACTTAACAATAAAATAAAGTTAAAAATAAAATATGTAAAGTAAAAGAGAGTAAATCAATAAGAGAAAGTAGTAGTAACATGTATTTTAGTTATTGGCAAGATTATTTTTAATCATTGATTAATTACAACTTTTATATGAATAGGCGGCTGTAGGATTTATAGTACCCTCGTAAATCCCCTGTCAACCCTTTTATATTAGCTCACTATTTGTACCCAAGATAGTAAAGCCCTAGTGTTCATTAATCCGGTTTTAATGAATTGACTGCTTTAATATTTGGAAGACTTCACCAACCATTAAATTTAAGGAAAATTTGCTCAAAATAATCTCAACTATCACCCGTTGGCCAAAAATAATCCCAACTATCAATTATTTTTTAATAATCCCAACTATTATCATAGTTTGTTGAAAACAAACACACCCCCTTGTTACCGGCTAGAACATGTAACTTTTTCACTTTTTTTTCTTTTCTTTTTTACTTTTTTTTTTGAAGATCACCTGTAGCATATATTATTAAGAATCAAGATCCACCAAGGTTTGAAGACTTGGTGGGAACGGAGCCATACAAATCTTTTCCATAGCGTTGCCAGTATCCCACCTAGCAACCATATGAGCTACAGTATTACCATGCCTACGAACAAAGCTACACTGAAAATTATCATGGCTACATCTAATCTCAAAAATCGAATCTAACATAGCATAGAGGTAAGTAAAGCCATCTTCCATGTTGTTAATCAAGTGCAGCACAGTGAGGGAGTCTCCTTCAAGATGAATTGAGTCATATCCCATCCTCTTAGCAACTTCCATACCGAAAAGAGCTGCTGCGGCTTCAGAAACAGGTACACTCCAATTAGCCACGAGATTTCGAGTCCCAGTAAGAAGTACTGCACCTTGGGAATCCCGAAAGACAATGCCCAGCCCTCTTTTACAATTCGTCCCAACATGAGCATCAAAATTGACCTTAATCCATCCCTCACAAGGGGGAGTCCACCTTTGGAAAGAGAGAAGATTGGATACACAAGGAGGACAAAGTTTCTGATTGTATACCTGATAATCCGACACCATCTTCGACAAGGAAGTTGACAACTGCCCCACATCAACAGTCGCTTGTTCCATCACCATCTTATTTCGTCCAATCCATCCAGCCCAAAGACACGGACCAATGGAGTTGAGCTCTTCTTTGGAAGCATGTGATAGGATCCATTTGAACCAATCTAAAAAGTGGGATCTAGGTGCATCATGAATCAGCCGTGAAGAAGGATGGGAGGACCACATTTGATGATTCACTCGACAATCAAGAAGAGCATGACATATAGTCTCTACAGCAGCATCACACCTCGAACACACCGGGGATTGTGCCATATGACGGTGATGTCGGATCTCATTAACTGGAAGTGAATTGCGACAAGCTCGCCATAAAAGGTGTTTCAGTTTCGGGGGCCATGGGAGATTCCATATCTTCATCCAAATATCATCATGGAGATCAGTGGTAGGCGACATTGTATGTTGGCCCATACCAAGCCTATAACCAGAGCGAACAGTATAGTTTCCATCCTTCGAAAAATACCAAAACAGCCTATCTGCACCACCCATAGAGCTTATAGGGATTGTGAGAATTTTTTCCACAGTGGGGCCATCAAAAATGTTATGCAGTAGCTCAATTCTCCACATTTTAGTGTCATGGTCAATAAGATGCCAAACCAGTAGATTAGCAGCATGCTCATCAATGAGACGTGGCTCAATAAAAACACCCTCCGCAAAAATCCACTTTGAGCTCCTGATACTAATAGACTCACCCCCACCAACTCGCCACCCAAGACCCTCTAAAAGAACAGATTTTGCACCCCAAATGCTCCTCCAAGAGTAACTCGGATCAAAACCCATATTAGCCTCGAGCGGGCCCACATGTTTAAAATAACGAGCTTTAAGGACAGAAAACAGGAGTTGGTTATCTTCATTGTGCAACCTCCAAAGCTGTTTTGCGAGAAGAGCTTGATTAAACACTTTGAGGTCCCTGAAACCCATGCCACCCACACTCTTAGCCCGACAAAGATCCGCCCAACTATGCCAATGAGTCTTACGTTGATCCCTCGAAGAGCCCCACCAGAAATGGGCCATCATAGAATGAATCTCATCAATAATACCATCCGGAATCTTAAAGACACTCATCATATAAGCAGGGATAGCTTGGACAGCAGCTTTGAGAAGAATCTCTTTTCCCGCCCTTGACATCAATCTTTCTTTCCACCCCTGGATCTTTTTCCAAATGCGCTCCTTCAAGAAAGAGAACACTGATTTCTTCGATCTCCCAATAATGGTCGGCAAGCCCAAATATTTTGCATGGCGTTCAACTTCCCGAACATGAAGTAACTCCCCAATCTCGGCTCTAGTCACTGCGAGTACACCTTTGCTAAAAGACACCTCTGTTTTATCAAGATTGACTTTCTGGCCCGATGCTCTTTCATATATACTAAGAATCTTAGCTATCTCCGAGCATTCACAAACATTGGCTCTCGCAAAAAAAATACTGTCGTCAGCGAAAAAAAGATGAGATAGAGGTTGAGCCCCTCTGCAGATTTGAACCCCATGTATCACTTTCCTGGAAACCGCGAGCTTAATCAAAGATGAGAACGCCTCCGCACAAAGGATGAAGAGATAAGGAGAAATAGGGTCCCCTTGACGAAGGCCCCGCGAAGGAATCACCTCTCCATGTATGCCACCATTGATTTTAAAAGCGAAGGACACACTAGTAATGCAGCTCATGATTCTACGAACCCAATTATCACAGAACCCCATTTTCAGCATAACTCTCTCCAAAAAGCCCCACTCAACGCGATCATAAGCTTTACTCATATCCAACTTAAGAGCGAGCGAGTTATTTCTCCCATTATTCCTGCGCTTCATAGTGTGAAAAGCTTCAAAAGCTAACAGGGCATTATCGGTAATAAGTCGACCAGGAATGAAAGCACTCTGGTTAACAGATATAATTTGATCAAGAAAGCCCTTAAGCCTATTAGCCATCATCTTCGACACAATTTTATAAATCACATTGCAGCAGCTTATAGGTCTGAAGTCCGTCAAACTCTTAGGCTCATTACACTTCGGGATGAGGAACACGCATGTTTTGTTTATACACTTGAGATCAAAAAGGCCCCTCCACCACCGCAGCACCATACCTACAACATCTCCGCCAATAATATCCCAAAACTTCTGAAAAAAGAGAGCATGAAAACCATCCGTACCTGGAGCTTTGGTGGGGTGCATTTGGAACACAGCTATGCGAATTTCCTCCATGGTTGGTTCGGCATTAAGACTAGCATTCATATCATCAGTAACAACTGCTTCGATCCCTTCTAAAGCTTCGGTGAATCCAGAAGGTGAACAAGTGGAGAAGAGCTTTTTATAATAGGCTGTAATAAGCCGTTCAAGATCAGCCTTGCTAGTACGCCAACGACCTTCATCATCAAAGAGACCCTTAATAGTATTCCTTCGCCTACGGGAGTCCGCTTTGTGGTAAAAGTATTTTGAATTTTTATCACCATCTCTAAGCTCATTAGCCCTAGCTCGAAGATGCCAGTAGGATTCTTCCAAGTTGTGAAGACTATCCAACTGCTCCGCAAGAGATTTGCATGAGTTTATCATAGCAGCATCGGGTCTACATCTTTGTGCAGCTTTAATTTTCTTTCAGTATCACGAATTTTCGCCCTTAAAGCCCCAAATGTTTTTTCAGCCCACGAGCCAAGCCTATTTGCACAATTTTCGATCCGAAAGTCTATCTCCTCACCCAGTAATTCATTCCACGCCCCACACACAACATCCTTGCATTCGTCGCTGGATAACCATAAGGACTCGAACCGAAATAACTTCTTGCCACAATTATCAACATGAGGTCGAGTCGTACTCAACAAGATAGGACAATGGTCGGACCTATATATGGGAAAATGTCGAACCTCGAAAGACGGGAAGATATTCTGCCACTCCACACAAGCCACAAACCTATCCAACCTTTCACGAATCAAATTTGACGCTTGCACACCACGACTCCACGTGAACATACTTCCCCGAAAACCCAAGTCAACCACACCACAAGCATCTAAACAAGAACGGAATGCAGACATATCCCGATCCGCTCTAGAGTTACCACCTTCCTTCTCCCGTTCCCATAAGATCTCATTGAAGTCACCAAAGAAAGTAATCGGACCCCTAGCTTCAGCCCTGATAGTCTTCATTAAATCCCACGTCAACTGCTTATTTTGTCTTTCCGGCCAACCGTAAATACCACAAGCATACCATGATCTCCTTTCACCCCACTCCTCCTTTACCTCCACGAACACATGATGATCAGAATAAGATAAAACACGCACATCCATATCCTTCCACCACAAACCCAAACCTCCCGAGTTCCCATGACTATCCAAACAAAGACCCTCCGTAAAACCACATTTATTCCTGACCCCCTCCAGTTTGCTTTTATCCACCATCGACTCCATAATAAACACAATATTCGGACGTTCTCTCCAGCACCAGGCCTGGAGAGCCTTAACTGTCAAGGGATTACCGATCCCTCGACAGTTCCAACTGAAGATTTTCATTGTTGTTCGCGGGGTTGGTCATCACCAACCGCCGCTACTATCTCATTTGACGCCGGAAAAATACCAAAACCTGAGCATGATCGTTTCTGTTCTCCATCACAGTCTATCATCTCTGTGTCTGTATCCCAAGTCTTCCTTTTTGGAGGAGGTTCAGATTGTGTAATATTCAGCACATCAGTATTAGTTTTCTGTTTTGGAGCACCCTTGAGAATTGGTCTAGTACCACTTTTCCTTTTGACTTTAATAAAGGACCTGGAGGGGGGCCCTTGAGACCCAGCATGAAAAGAAAAAGGCACTGAAACCGAGGACACTTGAGGAGAATTAATAATATCAGCAGCAATAATAGAATCATGTTTGGTACTTTGGTGAACAATTAAAGCACTATCTGACACAGATTCCAAAACATCATCATGATGTCCATCGGGCCCCACATCAAGACATACCTTATTAATATCCACCCCATCATTTTGCCCAGTATACTCATCTTCACGAAAACCTGCCAAACCCACACTCCTTGTATCACAGTCATCTCCAGCCTTATACTCAGCCATCAACTGAGACCCACCCTTCTCCGCCCCTGTCACCAGTATCGTGGCCTCCTGAACCGTCACAGTACCGGCCTCAGCCACAGGGACCTTTACAGTATCCAGATTATGCAGGGATGAAGCCTCCTTCCCCGTAGGTGTTGTGTCTCCAGTTATCGGTTTTGCCACAAACAGGTTCTTTCTAACCTTCAATCCTTCTAATTCCTCCACATTTCTATGTAAGCCTTTCCTCGGAGAGGCTTTTATATCAAGGCCCCAACTGTAACCCCTATCCCTATCCTCCTCATCGACAACCGTACAATTCTTCTCCGTGTGATCCATCAAACCACACAAAAAACAGAAATGGGGGAGCCGTTCATACTTCAAGGCTATTTTCACCATGGTCTCCCCTTTCAATCTAATAGTCTGAAAACGCTTTAAGGGTTTATCAACATTCAATAAAACACGAACCCTACGATAAGCGTTTAGGTCAAGAAAATCTTCCTCAATTTCCAACACATCTCCTAACGCCATGGCTATAGATCGCAATTTAGAGTCAGATCTACAACTATAAGGGAGGTTATAGAATCTTACCCAAAAAGGAGAGGAATTTAACACCATGTCAGCCGGTTGGAGATCTTTATTGATTTCTTGTAGGACAAGCAACCGTTGTTCGAAACTCCATGGCCTCCCATTCAAGACCTTCTCCATATCCCTCCAATGGAAGAACTGGAACATGAATTTGTTCGATCCCAAAGCCCTAATGACGACCCCATTCTTGAGACTCCATACGTGTTGCATAGTCCTTCGGAATGCGTCGAAATTCAAGGGTTTTTCAGTGAGAACCCTCCCAATCAAGCGAAGAGAGAGTTTTGCATCATAAGTATCATCGTTCGTGTCACCGATATCAACCACATCATCCTCACCATTCAAGATGGTTAATTTGGAGCATTGCTCAACTAACGAATCCGCCATTGAAAAACGGAACAAAGAGATCTCACAGGAAACCCTAGAGAGAGAGAAACCCTACCTCATAGAGAGAAGGGGACTATTTTTTACTTTTGGTGTTTTTGGACCCTCCTTTTCTCTCTTTAAAGAATTTTTTTTCTTTCTTTTTTACTTAACTGTTCAAAATAACCATTCCGCTTCATCTATTAATCAAAAAAGAAAGAAAAAAGTGGAAAATTTACATGTTGTAGCCGGTTAAAAAGGAGGTGGGTATGTTTTCGACAAATTATGAGAATAGTTGGGATTATTAAAAAATAATTGATAGTTGGGATTATTTTTGGCCAATAAATGATAGTTGGGATTATTTTGAGCAAATTTTCCTAAATTTAATTAAGAAGATACCCTATAACCCAACTAAATTTAATATTATGTAAACTCTAATAATAAAACTAGATGCAGTTGTTATTACTAGTTGTTTCTTTAATAAAACTAACTAAACCAAATTTAATTAATTTTAAAACATTAACTTGTACAAGAATAATTAAGTGTACCCAACAAAATCAATCTTATATAAATTTAGAGATTAAAACTAGTTTACATAAATACTCAATAACAAAGTTGTATAAATTAAATACCCATTTCAAATCTCATACAAATAATATGCCAAGACATTAATACATATTACTACAAAATAATTTACTCTAAATTAAACATGATAAAGAATAGAGAATAAGAAAAATTCATTAAGTAGATAATTTTGTAATACAAAACTAAAAATATTTTTCTATCTCTCTATATGAGAGTATTTGTTACATTTCATCTTAAGGGATGGCAAAAGCTCTATTTATAGAGCTAAAAGTAAGAAAAAGACAAAAATAATCAAGTTGTGGCCAATGGGATTTGAACTATGGATCAAGTGTACCACTTGTAAACTCTCAAACCGACCTTGCTCTGGAATCTGATATTGCAAGCTAATGCAATCTCTACTTATGCAAGTATGTAAGTCAAACATATCAGCTCAAGCATTTATTAGTAACTTGTTAATGCTTATCCAAAGTAAGAATTTTAGTTGGAATTTTCTTCTTCAAGCTTTTAATCAATGCATGTCCAGCTGTCCTCAAACAATTTACAGCCGAGTTCATCTCTGTTTTCCCATTGATACAGGTGAAATTGGCTTTTACACCGAACATAAAAGTTGTACTTTTCGAGTAGATGTCCGTAGCCTCAAAAAAACGTCTGATTTGGAGTCCGTATGAGTGAGATATGGCCATTTCAAAACTGACGCGTTAAATACTTCGCGAATAACGATTTTTCTTCGTTCGGCTCCAAATTTCTCATTCCGTCCAACTCTATTTTTAATCAAAAATCCTACAAAATATTAATAAAATTTTATAAGTGTAGATATTAATTCGTAAATTAAATATTCACTAAATATTAAGTATTATATAATAAACGTAATAAAATTATACGTAAAGAGGAATAAAAATAATATAAATTTTAGCACTTAACACTACAACTCTTAACGCCACCACAATTCCCCCCAAAACACCCCTATCAAGATGGATAGAGATGGCAGAAGGGAGTAAGTTGAAAGGCAAGGAGGTGAGCAAAAAAACACTAGCACAACAAACGCTCTCAACGGCTACTGAAGAGGTTAAAGAACAATTGAAATCAGGTATTCCTCTTGTCAAAATCACCAAAGAAGATGTGGTTGATAAAATTAAATATTGGGAATCTGCTGTTATATGTTATGTGATTGGAGCTAACCCTCCCCTTCAAGTAATAGATGGTTTTGTTAAAAGGATCTGGAAAGAATTACCAATTGATAAGGTAGGTCTACTAGGTAAAGGCGTGTTTGTTGTTCGACTGTCATCAAACATCGAGAGAGATGTGGCTTGCAAAAGTAGTGGGATCTTATTCGACAGGAAGCCCTTTGTGGTCAAGCCTTGGACTCCAAAGGCATCCGTCAATAAGGAAAGCCTAACAACTATGCCAATTTGGGTCAAATTTCCATCCTTAGAACTAGAGTATTGGAGTGAGTCAACTTTGAGTAAGATTGCAAGTGCTTTGGGGCTAATCCTGAGAATAGATGATGCAACGTCCAAACCTGAAAGGATGTTGTATGCTAGGATCCTTATCGAAATGAATGCTTATGGAGAATTTTCGGACGAAATTTACTTCATTAATGAGCATGATGAACTAGTCAGTCAAAAGGATTGTATGATTGGAAACCGATCATCTGTGGAAAGTGTAAAGAGTTCGGGCACACAGAGGGGACGTGTAGGGCAGGAGAACAACGGAAAAGGGCTAGCAAGCCTAAGGAAGGTGTGGTGGTGACTAAGGCCTCTAATGGCCATTCTGCAACACAACCGGCGGACAATGCCCTTACTCCATCCCAACATCCTAAAACCTCTGGCCCCACGTCTGAAATCTTCACAACCAACGCTGCTGGGGGTGTAGAAATTACCACCATACAAGTGAATTCTGACCCAAGTAAGAGGGGCTCCCCCCGGCCACCAAAGGAGATTTAAGATGTTTTGATCCAGAGGCTATGGAATTAATCCCTAGATGATAAACGAAGCTAGTTGGGTTTTCCGTGGCCCTACTAGCAACCAAATGCTGCTTTGGATGATATACGAAGCTGTTTTTGGTACTACTCATTATGTACACTTTCCATTTATATGGTTTGTTAGAGTTGTAAAATTGGAGTCGATACTGCCTGTGATTGCTGCTGCCTGTGTAGTGATATTGCTGCTGTTTTGTGACTATTTGATGGAAACCCACTGATTCATGCTCTCCTAATGTATAGGTGTAGATGTTTCCTTTTGTTAAACATTAGTATAAAGTGAGCTTAGTATCTTTTTGTATTAGAAGCTATGGGATTTAATCTGGTTTGTATTCACTAATTGTTATTCTTTTTTGAGGTTGTTGTCTCTCCTAGCGTATGACAAGGGGTTTGTTCTGGCCCTTTGGAGCTTCGGGTGGGATTGTCACCTTAGTCTATTGAACTGGGATGTAAGCTTTGGCTTTTTTTGACATTTTATAAAATTTACTTTGCCAAAAAAAAAATAATAATAATAGCCAAAAAAAATAATAATAATATAAAAAATAATAATATAATAACAAAAATTATAATGTTTAAAATATTACCCAATAACCTTCATATATAAAAAAATTTTAAAAATAAATAATCTTACAAATTTTTTATACAAGTATGTAATTAAATCAAAAATATTTGTTCAATCTCCATGCAAAGCACGGCTATCTATCTAATTTGAAAATAAAAGACGGAAATCAGACCATAAATCATATTTTATTTTTGAAAAAAACACAAATCCGATCATTTAGACCATAAATCAGACCAAACATTGAAATTACGATTTGATTCAAAATTTAATTTACGATTTTGACCAAACCTTTTTTGGCCCTACCGAAAGGTCTGAGTTTTGCGAGTGTTGTGTAGATACTAGATTTTGAAAGTTGAACTTAAAACCATTTAATGTGCTAATTTTATAGAATTAAATCGAATCTTATGCTCAAAATATAGTAAATTGTGCTAATTTTATAGAATTACTTCAATCGATTGATTCAATTGAAAATGGAGCTCAAAAATTTACTCAAAGATAAGAAATTTTGGTTCGCATCCTTCTTGATTACTTGGGCCGCTGCACTCCAGGTTTGTTCTTGTATTACTCCATTTCTTCATCTCCTTCCTCCTTCCTCCACAATAATGGAGTACAATTTTTTTTATGTGCCGAAAAAGTGACGATTTATGCTGCAAATTGCGATTTTAATATTTTGTTATTTGTATTCGATTTTAACATGTAATTCTTCGTTGATTTAGGGGCATATGATGTGGTTACAAAAGCAGGATTCTTTCAAGCAGAAATTTGGGAATTTGGATGACAATGATGATCAAAGAAACTTGAATTAAATGCTATTACACTCTGGGTACTATAGCTTAGGTATCACCTCTTGATATCCCTTTTTTTTTGCTAGTTTGGGTTTGTAATTTGTAGCTGAAGATTGACCAAATTCTTATTATTTATGTGTTGTAGCATTAGTGAATTACGGTTATGAGTGTTCAATGATGAAATTTAGCATATAACAGTTTCAATTTGTGGTTTGGATCTGATGTTTTACTCGTTCTTGTTGGGTGTTTGTTATGCCTCTCTTGATATTGAAATTGAATTCTTTGGGAATAAATGAAGACTTTTACTTAATATGATTAATGGAAATAAGGATCATATTGATGGAAATATTTGCGTTATTGTTCTTTTTGTTATACTTTGATTTACCGCTGTATTTATTCTGTGTAAAAATAGTTGCGGTGAGTTAGGTCGGATTTTTTTTCATTGCCATTGGATGACAGTCTCTATACCTGATATGTGCTAGAGACTTAGGGGTCGTTTGGTACATTAAATTTGAGATTGAGAAACGGAATCAATAAATTTGCGTTACCGAATGTTTGGTAAGGTATGCTCGATAGTCCACTCCCTTACTTTGGATAACATAATCCGTTAGTTTGATTACACTTCTCATGGAGTGGTAATAGATCAATCACCCCTCTTAACCATTAGCAATAAAGTTTATCATTCCACTTTATACCTCATTTTGAGTTTTTTTTATATTTCCCTTTCCACTCCTCATACCAGATACCAAACACCCCCTTAGAGTAGATAAGGGGTATACTTCTGACATGCTTGTATAGGAGATAAATATTTAAGAATAAAAGTCAAACTATGAAAATGAAGGTAATTAGTGATGAATAATGGATTTAAAAAGGGTGAAGAAACAAATAGAATAAAGTGGTACGAGGAAAATGAAGGATGGAGGAGATTATCGCTCTTATTTTGGGGGAGAAGAAGGGAATTATTTTCCATCCACCCCATTAGATTAGATATTTACAACAAAATGAGGGGATTAGTTCCTCCATTCTTCGTTTTCAATTGCTTTACAAGTTACAAAAACTTCTTCACTTTTACAACACTTATATCCTTTCAATACTGTACCCAAACCATCTTGTTCTCAGTTTGTTTTTTATTTTCGCCATTAATATTCATTCTCAATAAAAGCATGACTTTTGCGGTAAAACAGTATCAAATTTGATGAGATCAAGAGAAGTGGATAATTTAATAGCCTTTTTGCACCGTATTTAGAGTCAAGGATCCTCCTAACACAGTGATGAATCAAATCCAAGAAGTCTTGATGCAATCTTGGACACTTCTTGATTCACAAATGATGAAAAACACATAAAATCTGAAAATTCAGATTTGATGTTTGTTGTTTTTTGATAGTATTGAGTTTCTTGCAATGGCTTCACTCACCCTCACAATCAACTCACCCAAGGCAAGACCAGGTTCACTCCCTAATCAAAGAATGGGGGTGGTCTTGCTTCACTCACAAAACCAATTCACTCGCATTCTAAGAAAGGAAATTAATCCAAAGTGTATTTCAAAATTAAAACTTGTCTTATTACATGCTAATGAGCCCTTTATATAGAGTCTCAAATCTAAGATGACAACTACATGGGTTTAACAACCCTTACATCATTAAGAGACACGTGCCAAGTCATGTGCACTTTAATTAAAGCAAAATAGAACAAAAATCAAGCAACTGCTGTCAGAATTTTCATGCGACCAGGGGACCTTGTGCCCATTCTCTAGCTGCCTTCCCATGCTTGAAAATGGACTCCCAATAGCTTGATGGAAAGATCCTAGTGCCAAGATTCCATTTATATCTTCCAAGTTCCCTAGGTCCTCCAGATCTGTCCTGAACAACTTCCACAAGGTAGGCTGGTCAGCGGTTTTTATCGACTTGGTTGATTTGTTGTTTCTTTGAGTATTTGTTGTGTGTGTTGGCTCCCTTGCTGTATTTTATCACCTTTGCTTGATGTCCTCTTCCCACTATTGCCTTCTTGCTTGTATTGAGGTTTGCACTTGAGTAATGAGCCGTTGTTGTGGCTGCTTGCACACATACACGTGCTATTTTTGAGGAATACTACTTCATGGAACTTCATGGAATATGGTCTTTGAATGTGTAAGACCTGCATTATGTCAAACATGGTGCACTTTTGAACTAAGGTTTTACTGGTTAAGGACTCTTAAATTGCATGGAAACAAGTTTGGAGCTTTGTCATTAGCATCGGATAAGATTTTAGGGGTGCTTTTTCTTAAGATTGATTTACCACTAAAATTCATCTGTAACTGATGTATCATATAGTAATTTGCTTCTTTGTTTTTGGGACCATTTGTTATTTGATTGTCATTTTAATGTAAATTTGGCTATTAAGGTTTTATTTTATTTTCCTTATTTCATTTAATCAAGCGCAATCAATGCTTATAAGATAGAGATCAACTCAGATGAATTCCAAACAGGATTAGTTTATTACTAACAGTATTTTGCTCCGTTCATTTTGATACAAGGAAGTTCAACAAATTTCACCACAAGTCCATTTGTGTTTGTTGGAAAGATGTTGAGCGTATACAAAATCTCTAAGTGGGCTTTTATTTAGGGTATCTCAAATGAACCGGCTTGGGAATGATTACATTCCATCGGGCATCGCAATACCTACCAACTAGCACTGTGGCGTGATACTATGGTTATCAAACTCTTAGTCAACCCCCCAAATTCCTTGCTTGTCATACTTTCAAGATTTACGTTGTGTTTGGATAGAGAGAAATGGAGGAAAAGGAAGGGGAAAATTTTGGAATGATTGAAGACCCATTGTTTGGATAGCCAAAAGGGAGAGGAGGGATTTGGAAGGAAGGGGTTTAGAGGGAAACCAAAGACAAGTTTTGTTGATACAATCTCTCCTAAAGTAGAAAGATTTGGAGGGAAAACACTCATTTTCCTTCCCTTTCTCTTCCTTTACTTTTTCTCCTAATTTGCAATCCAAACATAGTGATAGACTCAAAATATTTCAAGAATCAAACCCTGATTGGTCGACGAGAGAGACAGACTAGAGAGCAGTTATACTCTGCTTCCATGTGATTTGTTAGACTTTGGCTTTGTTAGATAATACCTCTATAAGTTTTCATTATTTTGCTTTGTCTAAAACTCAGTAGGTGTCTTTATATTTTTAGATAGATGCATACCTATACGTATGTGAGCATGTGTATATACTCTAATGCTATTCAGATGGTTGAAAATAGAGATTTAAGCGAGGTACAGGGAGTGAGAAAAGGTAGTAACAGGGCATCTTGAATACTCTCTACAATGTGATTTTTTTTTTAGCTTTGGCATTTTTAGGATGCAAGGTGATAGTTCTGCACCATATTTGTGAATTCGACGGACAATATTTGCCTGTTCACCCATTCGTCAGTGTTTGCATCATTATTGTATAGTTCAGATTTGTTATCGGAACTACATAAACTATTTCAGAAAGCTGGGAATGTTTTATTGTTTGTAAAAGGATTTGCCATTGTATGGTATACATGGTGCTTTTCTCTCCCCCACACCCCTCCTCTACATACTTTGGCCTTATGGATAGTGATCTATTAAGGCCTTTAAAACAGTGAAGTCAGTGTTATGACCTGGCTATCAGAATCTGTGAAGTACAATCAGCAAGAAATAGAGTACGTAAAGAAGAAAGAAAGCAAGAAGAATGTAGAGAAAGAAGAGAAGATAGAATGCTTGTATTAAGTAAAATAGGGCAGAGTACCCCCTGAGTTCTTAGAGTGACTCAGTAACTCCCATAGTGTACTATTACACTGATTTTGTACTACAAGCATAAGATGAAATCTATTTCTTATTACAGCATATATAGTGTGTATTCTTCTAGTAGGCTCTTGCCAACTCAGCTAATAAAACAGAAAAGATTCCAAATAATTGTTTTGCTATTCTGTTTTGCTATTCTTCATCCTTGGTTCTTTCCCCTTCTAGAATAGACTTGTAATATATTGGGCTTGTGCTTGCTTGGGCCGTAATCCATCACAGTACCCGCCCCAATCACACGCACCTTGTCCTCAAGGTTGAAATCAGGAAACATATGAGCAATAGTGGAGTAATGTTCCCAAGTTGCATCAGCTACGGGCAGCCCAGTCCACTGAATGAGTACCTCAAGTATCTTGGAAGGGTCATGGGGGTCAGCACGCACTCCGACAACCTGTGCAGGTTCAGCTTCTAGAACCAGGGAAGGAGATAATTGAGCTGGAATGGGGTTGGATTGAAGGCAGCCCCGCGAGCTCTTTTCAACTGAGAGACGTGAAAAACTGGATGGATTTTGCTGTGGACAGGAAGTTGCAACTCATAAGCAGCTGAACCAATGCGTTTAAGAACGATGAAAGGACCATAGAAGCGGGCTGCCAACTTATCACACGGGCGCCGAGCTACTGATTGTTGCCGGTAAGGCTGAAGTTTCAAATACACCAAATCCCCCTCTTCAAAAGACTCCTCTCTACGCCGAGTATCCGCCCGTTGCTTCATACGATGTTGCGCTTTTAGGAAGTGAAAACGCAAATCATCAAGTATGGCATCACGATCACGCAAAAAATTATCCAAACTATCCACAGGCGTTGCATTAGCCCCAACCCGAAGTAACGATGGAGGACTATGACCATAGAGTGCTCGAAACGGAGACATGTGAATGGACATGTCTGGCGAAGTATTATAACAATACTCAGCCCAGTGTAACCATTTTGCCCACTCCTTTGGTTGACCGTTGATGAAACAGCGGAGGTATGTTTCCAAGGCTTGATTCACGATTTCGGTTTGACCATCGGTTTGCGGATGGTAGGCCGAGCTGCGCAATAAAGTTGTACCCTGTAAACGGAAAAGTTCTTGCCAAAAAAGACTTACAAACACTTTGTCACGGTCGGAAATGATGGATTTAGGAAACCCATGGAGGCGAACGATTTCTTTCACAAAGAGGGCCGCAACTGATTGAGCCGTGAAAGGATGCTTGAGCCCGAGGAAATGGGCATATTTGGAGAGTCGATCGACCACCACAAGTACTGTATCAAATCCCCCAGATTTAGGTAAGCCCTCAACGAAGTCCATTGTGACGTCTTCCCATACTTGAGCTGGAATAGGAAGGGGTTGCAACAACCCTTGAGGCTGCTGATGAGAAGCCTTTTGTGTTTGACAAATGGAACAGGCTTGGACATATTGAGTAATCCTTTTGTGCATCCCAACCCAATACCACTCCTCGGCGATGCGAAGATAAGTTTTGAAATCACCATTGTGACCTCCTACGGCGGAATCGTGGAACTCAGCTAACAATTTAGGAATGAGCATGGAATTTGAGGGAATGACCCTGCGACCTTTGTATAAAAGCTGCTCATGATGAAGGTAAAATCCCGCAATGGGAGCATTCTTAGCTCGTATGTCATCTCGAAGCCGCATAAGTTCTGGATCCTCCTTAATCTCTTTTTGCAAACCCTGCCAATCAATATTCCAGGATGACACCAATGCTGTCAAATATAAGGCTGCCAAACAAGGATGGCGAGAAAATGCGTCGGCTGCCCCATTAGTACTCCCCGACCTATACTTAATCTCGAAATCATACCCCAATAATTTGCATGCCCATTTTTGATAATCCGCACCAATTTCACATTGTTCCATGATGAACTTAAGACTTTTTTGATCCGTCCAAATCACAAAGTGACGCCCAATCAAGTAATGTCGCCACTTTTGCACGGCTAAAACAATCGCCATCAACTCCTTCTCATAGATCGACTTTGCTTGCCCACGAACCCCTAAAGCTTTACTGAAATAAGCAAGAGGGTGTAAATTTTGCGAAAGTACCGCACCCAAACCTTTCCCGGATGCGTCGGCTTCCACCACAAATGGTAAATTGAAATTAGGAATTCCCAAAACAGGAGCAGTAAGCAAGGCTGATTTGAGAGCCATAAAAGCTGCCTCGGCATCGGAATTCCAACAAAAACAGTCCTTACGCAATTGTAAGGTGAGTGGTGCAGCAATTTGCGCATAGGAACGTATGAAACGCCTATAATAGCCAGTGAGACCCAAAAAGCCTCTCAATTCTTTCAATGTTGTCGGAGACGTCCAATCTACCATGGCTTGCACCTTTTCGGGGTCCATTGCTATCCCTTTGGCCGAAACTATGTGACCAAGATAAGCCACTTCACGTTGACTAAAACAACATTTCTTTTCATTAGCGAATAATTGTTGCTCATGTAAAACCTCCAAGACAGTTGCCAAATGCTGTAAGTGCTCCTCCCAAGAATTACTGTAAACCAAAATATCGTCAAAAAACACAAGAACAAAACGACGAAGGAAGGGTTTAAACACCTCATTCATGACGGCTTGGAAAGTGGCGGGAGCATTTGTCAACCCGAATGGCATGACCAAGAACTCATAATGGCCGTCATGAGTCCGGAACGCAGTCTTTGGCACATCCTCACTACGAACCCGGATCTGGTGATAACCGGATTTGAGATCCAGTTTAGAAAAATAGGTAGCACCATGGAGCTCATCAAGTAACTCTTCGATTACCGGAATCGGATACTTATCGGCGACAGTTTCTTTATTGAGGGCACGGTAGTCGACACAGAAACGCCAGGATCCGTCCTTCTTTTTATCCAATAGCACTGGACTTGAGAAAGGGCTCGTCGACGGCTGAATTATACCAGCTTTTAGCATATCAGTGATCATGTTCTCAATTTCGGCCTTTTGAATCTGTGGGTATCGGTACGGACGTACACTCACAGGATTGCTACCCTCCTTTAAGATAATGTGGTGTTGGCGGTGTCTCAAAGGAGGTAACCCATCCGGCATGTGGAATACATCACGGTACTGATTCAATATTTGACGCAAATCATTACCATAAGAGGGTGGTGGAATACCACTGGATTCTCCTAAATCATCACTCACTGCCATAAGCTCTACCAACATGCCCCCCACGCTCCTTTTTAATACTCTTCATCATGGCTTTCAAGGTAATTTGCGATCGTTCAAGAGTCGGGTCCCCTCGCAAAACAACCTTCGTCCCCTTCCACATAAACTGCATCAATGGTATCTTCCAATTGGTGGTGATCGTGCCTAGTTTGGCTAACCACTCCAATCCTAAAATGACATCAGAATGCCCCAAATCTAAAGGCAATAAGTCCTCAACAATAGTCACAGCTCCTAGATCCAACTCAATTCCCACGCATATACCACTGCTTTTTCTTATTACATGGAATACCTCAGTTACTGACATGGATAATTTCAGTGAGTCTACGGTTTTAAGTGAAATAAAATTGTTAGTCGCACCGGGGTCAACCATCACCACAACTTCACGCCCTAAAATTCTTCCCACAAGTTTCATCGTTTTAGGATTATTAATGCCTACCACAGAATTTAAAGAAATGCTTACCGGAGGGTCGATTTGTGGTTCCATCTCCTCCACGTCATCGAGCTCCGTTAGCGGCATGCCATCGGTTTCCTCGACATCCGCCACGATCAGAACACTCAATTCTCGTCGCTTACAGACGTGCCCAAGTCGCCACTTTTCATCACAGCGGAAACACAATCCTCGGTCCTTTCGATCCTGAAATTCCCGTCCGAGAGTCGCCTTGGGTTGTCGGAATTTGGTGGTCGTTTCTGGTTTTGGGCTGGGTATGTGTTTTGTTTTGGGTAATGGGGTGGGTCTTTGTGGAGTGTATATGCACGGGTAGGTGTAGGGGTAATTTGGACATTTGTGGGCTTAGGGTTATATGGGTAATTTTTGGTATATAAGGGCTTGTTTCCAGGTTTCTCAACTCCATATTCTACCATCAAATTTTCTTCAACTCTTATAGCCATGTCCAGCGCTTCATCCATGGTTACGGGATCTAGCACTTTCACTTCACTACCCACCTTCCTTTCCAAACCACGAATGAAATGGGTGATCAAGTATTCCTCACTCATTTCCTCCTCAACGTTCAAAGCTAACTGGATGAATCGTTTTTCGTACTCCTCGACGGTCCCATCTTGAGTCACTGTGAGCCACTGCTCAATGAGAGATCCCCCTTGTCGACCGCGAAAACGCCTGAGCATGGTCCGTTTGAGGTTCCTTCAGTTCGTGACCGGTTTTCGCTTGTTCTCCCATTGGAACCAGTGGAGAGCATCGCCCTCTAAACCAGCTACTGCCATTTCTAGCTTCTCCTTCTCCGGCAAATTGTAAAACTCATGACAACGTTCTGTTTTCGCCACCCATCCATCAGGATCCACTCCAGAGAACACAGGAAATTCCATTCTCCTGCACTTCCAATTGGTAAGTTCAACGGGTGTTGGTTGGGAAACCCTTCGTGGAATAGTTCGTGGTATTTCGAACCCACCGCCTTCCACAAATATCTGACTCTCCCTTGAAACTGATTCCTCACGTTCCACATTACCTCCCACCTTGTTACTGATTTTTCTTAATTCCGCCATCACCATTGAGAGAGACTCTTTCATCTCCTCTTTGTCTTTGTTTTGTTCGGCCACCAACCTCGACTGAGACTCCTCAAATTGTTGTGCTAACTCAGTGATACGAATATCCAAACCCAGCTGTAACTCGGGAATTGCGGATTGCAAATCCTGAACGGTTTCCTCCAAACTGTCCAAGCGAACACCCTGAGTCGGTGCCATGAAGATCGTGCTCTGATACCACTGTTATGACCTGGCTATCAGAATCTGTGAAGTACAATCAGCAAGAAATAGAGTACGTAAAGAAGAAAGAAAGCAAGAAGAATGTAGAGAAAGAAGAGAAGATAGAATGCTTGTATTAAGTAAAATAGGGCAGAGTACCCCCTGAGTTCTTAGAGTGACTCAGTAACTCCCATAGTGTACTATTACACTGATTTTGTACTACAAGCATAAGATGAAATCTATTTCTTATTACAGCATATATAGTGTGTATTCTTCTAGTAGGCTCTTGCCAACAGCTAATAAAACAGAAAAGATTCCAAATAACTGTTTTGCTATTCTGTTTTGCTATTCTTCATCCTTGGTTCTTTCCCCTTCTAGAATAGACTTGTAATATATTGGGCTTGTGCTTGCTTGGGCCGTAATCCATCACAGTCAGTCACAAATTTGTTGCATACTTTAGAAATAGTTCCGTTCTCGTTAAAATTTAGTACATCCTTAGGTTGACATTTATAAGAGAATTGTTAGGGAAAAGACAAATTTTAGTGCAAAAAAAATAAAAGGGGCCTAATTAAACTTATCCTAGCAAGTAGCAACTATTCAATGATCTGTTGATCCTCAGTATTTTTTCTCTCTACTAGTAAAATTCATGGAGAGTTGATGTTATCAAAGTACATATTAAGACGAATTATATAGTATCCCACTTGGCTGTGTTTTTTCTTATATATGATACAACAATAGTGGATGAATAATTAGTAATACGCAAATATAACAAATAAAAAGGACTTGGAGGATTAATCTCAGAGATTTTTCTGGCTGTTATGTGTTAGAAGTTTAGAACAGATAGAATATAAGGCCGTTAAATTTGTCACACAGTGCTACATTTGCTTAGCTAAAATCTCAGCTTCACTGTCGAATAATAATATGGGAAATTCCACATGGTAGCATCGAACTTTCATGAAACGAAGTAGTAGCACTTTTGTCAGATTTTTCCACATGATAGCATCTAGTTTATGCTTTATCTAACTGTCATAGCATTTTCTGTTAAATTCTTGTCAATTTTAGTTTATGCCTTATTACGTTTTGGTTGTTCTCTTTATAATTTGCCTTAAATCATTTTTATGATCAAATGTTTGGTTCACCATTTTGACGTTGGATTCACCGTTTAATCTATCAACTCTCAAATGTTTAGGGCAAATTATTAAGACTACAACCAATACTTAATAAGGGTAGAAATGTGAAAATGGTGAATTAAACGGAAATCAGGGCCGTATTTGACCCAGGGCCAGTGGGGCAAACGCCCAGGGCCCCATATTTTAAAATTTTGGTAGATTTAAATTTATACTTAAACATTAAAAAAATGAAAGAATTATAAGTAATAGTGGAATATTACTAGCATGTAATGATAATTATTCATTGAATTAAAAGATTACAATTTAGAAGAGTTTGGTACTCAGTATTTAAGAATCAGGTGATATTGCTCCATCATAATTTTACTTATGTTATTAACAAGTTTGTCTTGTATGACACCGTTTCACGGTGAGACTGTCTCATTGAAAAATTTGTGATAACATATTATAATAATGTAGCCATGAAAATATACATCGTGTTGTGAAAAATAAAACAATGAATTCAACAAATAAAAGAATCACAAAGCTATTTATCTTTTCATGGATCCTATAAAAAACATTATAATGGAAAACTTTTAGTGATACCGATAAGGCAATAAGGGCCCCAATTTCTAATCTCGCCCATAGGCCACCAAAAATTCAGAAACGGGCCTGACGGAAATTGACTAGAATTTAACGGAAATATGCTATGGTAGTTAGATAAGGCATAAACTGGATGCTACCACATGGAAAAAATCTTACGAAAGTGCTACCACTGGCATTTCATTAAAGTTCGATGTTACCATGTGGAATTTCCCGAATAATATTTAGACGAGTATCTGCTTTCAACTTTGTTGTATGAAACTGTTCTATCAAAATATTAAATGTGATTCTTTATCTTAGTTGATGTGTTAGCTTACAAGACTAGGACAGTGCTAAACTAGGTACCTATTCTTGATTCTTGTATTCTTATATGACATCTAACAGCTCATTTATTAAAACCTTTTAGGAATTGGAAGGCTTGATTCTGCAGCTAACATCAATCAGTTTGTAGTGTTGTTTGACCTTGCTTCCTTACATTCGATGTTTTCTGATCAAAGACGATCAATATCTCTTACGCAGAAAGAAGAACGAATGCAATCTGCAATCTGTAACCTGCAACCTGCAACCTGTAGTTCCTCATCAGCTTGAATGTGAATTGTGAAATGTCCATTTTTGATCCTGATGGCAGTTTATTTGTTGGCGCCTTACCTTGTTATTGACAATAAATCTTGTATATGTTCATAGAAGTTCAAATTATTCTCTTACAATGATTTGGGGTGTGTACTTGTTTGAAGAACATTTGCTTGGTTCGGGAAACTTCGCAAATCACAAGTTTGACGAAAAATTTCCTGACCGGTTGCTGTATGTAGTCCATTAATCTAACTTTGGCTTGCCTGATGGTTCGACCATGGATGCAGCGACAGATTCAAGGTCATACAATGATGTCAATTGACAATATTCTACTTATATATAAAGTCATATACTTGGGGACACTAATATATGTGTTGCTTAAGTTGGTATGTGAATGCATGGACCTAAGTTCAAATTTCCTTAAGCATGTTATTTAAATATTATCGACATCATTTGATTTTGTTTTGGATTCGCCCTTGCATGGATGGATTATGGTGAACCATAGCTAAAACGTAGTTTTCTTACAATCTTTTTGCACAATGGTCACCTTGGCGAAGAGCCAATAACGGCCACCTAGGTTGGAGGATATGGCATCTTGGTGGGTGTGGTGGTTGGATAGGAAGAGAGGGGTAGAAAAGAAAGAGCGGGCAAAGAGGAGTCCACTGGTTTCAAGTTTTAAGTTTATCTTTTTTATATGTTCGCAAAAAAGTTAATTATTGCACACCCTAAAGGCCACTTAAAATAGTTATCTTTTATCTTATCATAAAATAATTGCAATGCTTAAACTTTTTCTTATGACTTTGTTTTAAATTTGGTCCTTCAAATATGTTCCTTCATCCAACTAAGTATTCATTTTAAATTTTTATCCATTAGATAAGGCTATTTTAATGACCGTCCAATAAAATTTGCCATTAACTTTTATAAACACACCTTGGTTACGTCATATTTACTTGCCATTTTATTTTTTTCACGCACACTTAATCATAGGGTAACGTATTAATCAATATCACCACCACTCTAGAAGATGGACTAAAAGTATTTGAAGTATTCGTGAATAATTTTCTTATTTTCCAACTTTATAGTCTCTACTTGCATCTTTTGTGTTGAATGACTCTTTTGTATTTCCTCAAACTTTTGTACTTTAAATATATGTTTCATAGCTCTTTCTAAGAACTGTTACCTTATTCTAAAACCTCATCATCTAAGAAATCACTGTAAAGTACTTTGTTACATAGATCTGTAAAAATCTATCAAGGTCAAAAACATAATCATCAATAAATACAATGTTGTCTCTATTGAGTCTTTATTGATCGACCAACCAAATCTATCATCTACATTGATCATGCCAATGGTACCCTCTACTATAGTAACAACACTAGAAATCTGACACCATGAAATACACTTCATAAACTATTATTTTACTCGTTTTATTTCTATGACTTGGATACATGAGTTATTAACTTATTACCCATGAAAAAAAAGTTTCATTGTGATAATTGATAAACCTTTATAAATGTCTAGAACAAAAATCTATCTTAGTTATTAACAATATATGAGTATTTATTGCCAATATTCACCTTTTTTTTCTAAAAAAAATTGCAATTTGGTATTTTCTCTCTACTCTAAAAATCAACTATAGCACAACAAGAGTATTTAAAACTGATAAAAAAAAAAGAAAAGTTCCACGTGGTAACTCTAAGGTTTTGGGTTTTCCACATGGTAACCAAAACTTTTAAAAAATCCACGCGGTAACCCTGAAATTTACATAAATGTTCTATCATGACCTTTTTCCAGATAAAAACGTTAGCAAACGTTAATTTTGAAGCTTATCGCTGTTGTATGCATATTTATGCAACTCACCATTTCAAATGTCATCACTTTGAACCTTTTTTCCCAAAATATAAACCTCAAGTCTACCATTTTTCATCCAAATCATATTTTTTTTCTCCAAATCCAAAGATGGTAGAGTTTGAGTTTATATTTTGGGGGAAATGGTTGAAACTGATGGCATTTAAAATGATAAGTCGCATATATAGGCATACAACAGCATTAAAGCTTTGAAATTAATGTTTCCTAATGTTTTGCTAATGTTTTATGTGCAAAAAGGTCATGGTGGAACAATTTGGTAAACTTTAGGGTTACCAAGTGGATTTTTTAAAAGTTTTGGTTACCACGTGGAAAACCCAAAACCTCAGAGTTACCACGTGGAATTTCCAAAAAAAAAAAAGAGTAAATTTAAAAAGCTACGATACGACGTCGTAACTCGTGTAACAGCGCTTATTAGCGGCGGACTGTGATTAAGTTTTGGGAAATTCCACGTGGTAACCCTGAGGTTTTGGGTTTTCCACGTGGTAACCAAAACTTTTAAAAAATCCACATGGTAACCCTGAGGTTTACCAAATTGTTCCACCATGACCTTTTTGCACATAAAACGTTAGCAAAACGTTATGAAACATTAATTTCGAAGCTTTAAGGTTGTTGTACGCCTATATATGCGACTCACCATTATAAATGCCATCAGTCTCAACCATTTTCCCCAAAATATAAACCCAAACTCTACCATTTTTGGATTTCGGGGAAAAATATGATTTAGATGATAAATGGTTGATTTGAGGGTTATACTTTTGGAAAAAGGTTCAAACTGATGACATTTGAAATGATGAGTCGCATAAATATGCATACAACAGCCATAAAGCCAAAATTAACGTTTGCTAACGTTTTTATGTGCAAAAAGGTCATGATAAAACATTTATGTAAACCTCAGGGTTACCACGTGGATTTTTTAAAAGTTTTGGTTACCACGTGGAAAACCCAAAACCTCAGGGTTACCACGTGAAATTTCCGTTAAGTTTTTAATAGGCATGAATAATCGGCGTTAAAAGAGTGGTGAAAGCCAAGGGTTTTTGTATTGTAATTTGGTGTTTAATCTTCTTCTTCTTCTTCCTTAATCTGAGTGCAGAAATCTTTCAAAATGGTGTTATCGAACAAGAAATTAAAGCAGAAGCTAAGGGCTGAGTTTGTGAAAACCTCTCTTTCCAAACACACTCATTCTACGAATCCAACAAATCTAGAAACCCCCAATTCTTTGAAACAACTTATAGATTCCGTAACCCAGAAACCCAGATTATCAAAACGGGAAAAACGCAGAGAAATACTCTCTTCTACGCATGGTAATGGTGAAAGCTTTAATGCCCATGTTGACAACATTTCCAAGGGAAAGAAGAGGAAGCGAGATAAAAAGGGTGATGAAAATGGGGAAAAATTGGATGGAAATGTTGTTATGGATCAAAATAATGTGGTGGAGAATGGTGGAGGGAGTATGAAAGAAGGTAACGCTGCTATGAAGAAGAAGAAAGCAAAGAAAAATAAGAAGAAGAAAAAGAAAAGTAAGAGTGATGAGCAGGAGAATCAAGCTGAGCTTCCAAATGAAGTTCTTCCACAACAAACTGTTGCTGAAACTAGGTATTCTCATATGCATTCAAATTTTTTGTCTTTGATTCAAGGTGTTTGGCAAAATAGATTGTTGGACAATTTTAGATGGTTGGGTTGTCAAACGATTTATGTCCGTTTGCTTATCGGTATTAATTGGTTGTAATGAGAATAATTTATAGTGTGAATTTTGATGATATGTATATTATGTTATTCATATGGTTATGGAAGTTTAATCAATTTTTTTTCACAATTTTTCATTACCACATGTTCAAATGGTAATGTATTGGACTGATTTTTGTGAAGAAAGTGAATTGCTGAAGGAGAATATGCGTAGCCATTAAATTTGTCCAGAGATATTCCTATAAGATTACACTAACTTTCCATTACCATTTCCATCATTTAATGCTTGTGTGGTTGAAACATCTTGTTATAGATAAGCTAATTAGCAAAACAAATCAATTATAAAATTAGCCACTCCAATCATCTATCAAAGCTATATGTTTTTGGTTCTTTTGTTGGAAATTGGATAGATTTGATTGATTTTGAAATGAATAATCTAGTTGAATGAACTTAGTTGATTATTGAATTGTTTTATCTGTTTGCAGTGAATGTAGTAAAGATGATTGTAAGAAAGTTTATGTTGGAGGGATGCCATATAGTTCGACCGAGGATGATATTTGGAATTACTTTGATCATTGTGGCACAATAACTGATATTGATTGTATGAAATTTCCCGAGAGTGGAAAATTCAGGGGAATTGCCATTATCAGCTTCAAGGTACTTATTTTACATCAGTTGACTTTATTTTGAAATATTACCATTCTAAAAGTTTCTAGTAACCTGGTTCTTCGGTTCATTATGTAACATCTTGTTTTTAAATGTTTATCATCATTTATTTGGGGTTATAAAAGTGACATTTGTATGAGAATCATAAGTCTTAAAGTTATGAATTTAGGACTAGAACGAGGAGTTATGTTAAATAGAAGTAGAGAAAGTAACAAGATTGGTGGTGGAAGGTTTGTTGAAACAATGACCAGATGTGGTCCTCTGATTTTCCTATATAAGGGTCTTTTACTAAGAATTCATTAACATCATACTCAATGGATGCTGAATTATTAGAAAATTCATTGAATGAAATGAAATGAAATTTTTAATAAGATAAGATGAGGTGCAAAGAGATATCATGAAAATTGTACTGAGTAAACATAGTGTGGCAATAATCTTTTACCAAAATGCAATGATCATCATCAACTAAAATATCATCATTAGTGTTTAAATTAAATTGGGGAATTATTTTATCATTATCATGAGTTGTATGGGATGTACCAACATAATCCATATACAATTTGCCATCATCAGAAGTAGACACATATTTGAGAAGACATTGCTAAAGCCACTAGGTTCACAAAAGGATCATATAAGTTCGTTCGATCATATTGTGGACCACATGAGAATGGACCTAAAAGTCAAGCACAAAACGACCTCTTGTAGATGTGTAGTAGAAAGGTGGAGCAAGACAAGACACTTGGATCGTCCAAGGCTGTTGTTGTGGCGAATTGTTAGAAAGCCTCATTGAACTAAATTAAGGTTGAATTGTGTTGAATAGTAACTTTCAATCGAATATTGCAAGAGTAATTAGGCCAAAGATTCAGAACAACAATGAAATTGGAGCAGTAGGGCCCAGATATTATAATCCAATCACACAATTGTAGCCATAACCAAGAACCAATATCGGATAAAGTTGGAGAATAAGACAAAGCAACAGCAACAAGCTTAGTGGAAATCGTATAGGCTGCATTTTAAAGTTTTTCAAGAAAAGCGAACCGATATTTTTCCTATTGTAAAGGTGTAAAAGATCCGCGTTTGGGTTGTATTAAGGGATATCTCATTTTTTTGACCGATATTTAGGTGTTACAATAACTATATCACTCCTTTTACCGTATCACCGTTCTGTTATCACGATCACGACAATTATTGCATTTTTGCACTATGGTGCACAACACACAACACACATGCAAAGCATAAAAAGCAGCTAGTGATGCGTTGGGTGAAGAACATGGGGTAGCGTAGAGGGAGTAAGGAGACAATACCCTACACAGAAGATAAAGCATAAGCGGTCCAATAAGGGAAGAGTTGAGCCGCAATGGAGAACAATAAGCAAGTTTGAAGGTAAAAAGAGTAGGCAGAGAAGTCGGCGAAAGAATTTTAAATTATATTGGAAAAAAACCTTGATTTCATGTCAGAATATGTGAAATCATAGTGCAAAAATTAAGTTACGACTAAAATATTAGGCAAAACAATGAGATTCCGTTGAAGATCCCTAAAATCCGTTTTCTACACCTTTATGATATTATGTTTTGGTAAATTTAAAAATTTGTACGTTGAGGCCGATACGATATGATGCAACCTTATTTTGCGCTTTGTGTGAAACTGCTCAAATGATAGTGTTTCCGTTGATCAATGTTTACACTATCTACAGACTACATTGATTAATTACAATCTTCGTCCTATCAATATTAGATACTCTGAGTTGAATAAAATATATATCACTCCCTCCGTCCCTATGAGAATGCACCCAAACTTTTTGGGTGAATTCTAGTGGAAAAGGGGAATTGGATTGGAGAATAAGGTAAAAGACAAGTGGATGATAAAAATGAGTGGTTAAGATGAGGAGATATAATATATTTGTGAATGAGATTATAAGAAAGAGGGTAGGACCATTATCAAAAAAGAAAAGGGTGCAAAATGAATGAGACGAACTAATATAGAAAGTGGTACTAATTGAGAGGGGCAGAGGAAGTACTAAATAAGGTATATTTAACAAAATAAGATTAACTCTATCAAAATTTTACTGTACAAGTTTTCAACAATGAATGAATATTGACCACTTCAAGTTTAGCAGCTTACCAAGGATTTTCAATGAAAGAGGATCCCCTTCTAAACAAGGGTGTGACTGTTAGGCTCTTGTACTTTGGTTACAATCTTTGAGGATTTTGTTCGAAGTGTGAGTGTATCATTCCCTATAACTTGATCACTTTTCTGTTTAATATACTCTTAATTTGGAATTTGATGATTATTGTCACTGAACATCAAAAAGAAGACCTTGGTGAAATCACCATTTATTAGAATCTTCACTCTAGATCAAGTCATGAGGACCATAAGAAGAGAGAATATATTTATCTTTAGGGATTATTCAACCTTCATGATTATTAAAAATCAGAATTTTCTTTTCCGGTTCCATATCTAAAATCCTGTACAATTTTAATGCTTAACAATAAAATATGTAAAATTTGTGTTTGTCCTCTGGTCTATCTCCATGGTCAAGAATCTAAGTACTTGATACAAGAATTTTTTTGTCCAGAGAGCTTACATGCATGAGGAATGACTGTGAACTCAGAATTGTGAAAACTTAATTAACATTAAACTAAAATATACCTTGCTGGTTCATCATTCTGTTTTGTGAATCTTTACAATTTTTGCTGTCACAAAAAATCCAGCTGAGTAATGCATGCACGAACTCCTTTGTCTTAATGGTTACTTTTTGAGCTTTAATCTTCTAAGTGAGTGCTATTGGTGCCTAGAAAGGAAAAAGTAAGCCAGTGGCTGTTTTTCTTGGTTGTTCGACGTCTACTTTTTCACAGCTAGAAGAAAGGTAGTGGCTGTTTTTCTTGATAGAGTTACGATCAAAATTTATCCCTTGTACTGAAATATACCCTGACACAAGGTAGCTTGACATGAATATGGAGCATTTGTTTAATTTTAACAGATCGGAACTTTGGAAAGGGCATATCAACCCGTCTTTTCCTTTCTGGTTTGGGTAATCATTTATCTTACCTTTCTCCTCCTCGGTCCTTAATAGTGTGTTTGGATACAAAAAGAATAGGGAAAGGAAGGGAAAGGGAAGGGAGGGAAGCTAGATGGGTTTTCCTTCCTAAATGTCTATTGTAGGAAATATTTGTCTCATAAAATGTCCACTATGTCCCCTTATATTTCCCTCTCCTCGTTTTCTATCCAAATGGAGGAAAATTCACCCCCATTTCCCTCCATTTTCGTCAATCCAAACAAAGCATAAATATTCAAGTTGCCTCAATAGCCTCTAAACTGATTTCATGGTCTCACTAAAACTTGGATTTCTCCATAATTGTCTACCACCCTTAATAAGTCCAACACCATTGATAGGCTGACGATAGGTCCTTGTTGCCACCACCCTTCACTCCACTCCACCATTTCCACTTTCTTGAATACAAAAACCCATCCAATCATATCACCTTGCCAACTTTCAGATGTCTCCTGTATAATTCCCACAAATCTCGTCCCAATAAAACTCTCACCCAGTGTTCAAAAATTGCCCAAAACCTAGTAGCCAAGTCTACCAAAGCAACCAACCACTATGGAACGCCTATAAGCTTAGCCTGGCTTTTTTAACAGACACTGAAAAGAAGTTATGTTCATTGGTGTTGTAAACCTGAAACTCATATGAACCCCTACAACTTTTACTCTAAAAAATTGGATGAAATAATCAGCTATTCAGCTGATACTTACCACAAGTTAAGATTGAGTTATAATACGTATGAAATTTGACAAGATAATCTCGTTGCTCTAGATCTGTCTGCTGGTGAGGTTTTGGGACCTAAATTGCATAGGTGACCAATGGGCTTTGACCATGGTTATCAGAATCTCGATCCTGATCACCGATTCTACGATCTTACGATCCAAAATTAGGCGACCGATCCGGATCGTAGGTATGATCTTAAATGGGTAGAATCGTACGATCCTACTTAGCTCCAGGATTTACTGGTAGGATCATAACACGGTTCTACGATTCTACGATCTTACGATCCGATCCTACTAGGCTGATATATGGTGCTATTTTTTTTATCACGGAATTTATTTCTATAATTTTATGTTGCGACCAGAAACTAGTTGTCTAGGTTATTGTTTACGTATCGTGTCTAGAATATGAGCTATAGTCAAATTATTTGCATGTCTTGGCTCAGAGTTAAAGATTTATTTTGATCACCATGTTAGCTTCTGGAATGTTGAATACCATTGTATTTATTGCGAATTGAAGCTTACCTCATGCCCAGCCGGCGCTTTAAATAGTGACAATGTCGCCATTCTAAATGTCAAATGTTCTTGTTCTCCTTTGCAGACAGAAGAGGCAGCTAAAAAAGCATTGGCGCTAGATGGGTCCGACATGTATGTATTTTATAATATGCTCCTGCTATTGATATTCTTTGCTACTTGAGTTTCCCTGTATACTTATATCATACCCTTTTGCTCTCATCTCAGGGATGGCCTATACCTGAAAATTCAACCCTATAAGACAACTCGAACTGTTAAATTACCAGACTTTTCCCCACGCATCATAGAGGGCTATAACAGGGTATATGCGGGCAACTTGTCATGGGATATTACAGAAAACGACTTGAGAATGCTCTTCTCTGATTGTAATATATCATCCATCCGATTTGGCGAGGATAAAGAGACGGGGGAATTCAAAGGATATGCTCATGTGGACTTTTCTGACAAAACCTCTCTTACGAAGGCATTGCAACTAGATCAGAAGTTAGTCTGTGGAAGGCCCGTGAAGATAAGTTGCGCAGTCCCTAGGAAAGGAGCTCCTATGAATGTGATTTCTACTCCAACGCCACCAGCTGCACAACCAACGCCACCAGCTGTACAACCGCAGGAGAATGGTAGTGGAGTTGTCTCAGGGAAGATTAGGAGGAGGACTTGCTACGAATGCGGTGAGAAAGGCCATCTTTCTTCAGCCTGTCCAAAAAAACAGGCGACTGAACAAGCTGATCCAAATGCTAGCTAGTCGTCTTTGATGATGGAATGTGACCAATCTTGTTACGATGGAGATGATGGTTAGCACTAGCAGATGGTGGCCAGTAGGAGAGAGTTTGCAGAGACATGTTGGAAGATGGTTGGAGTTTCACAGGTACGCCGCATGCCTAAGACCGGCATTGTTCATCAATTCTGAGTTGGGAATTGCATGTTGTACAATTTTGCATTTGTTTGTAAGCAAAAAAAGACTCTTTTTGAGTTTGGTTGAAGAAGGAAACACTGCACAAGTATTGAATCCATGTTTAAATCTACCAAGTTTCTTTGAAAGTACAAGTTGTTTAACATCACTAAGGAAGAGGTTGTAGTTTAGTGAACTACCATTACAGTTTTAAGTGATTATTTATTAATTTTAGATTGGTGACTTATAAATTTTAACTGAACACTTGTAATATTAAACTAATCAACTTGTGAAATAAACTAATTATATGGTCTCGTCTCATGGTGTGATACGGTTTCATACAAGACTTGTTGAAATTATATATGGGTTTTAGGTATCTTGAATCTTGTACAAAATATACACAGTACACTACTAAAATCACTAAGCAAGAACTTATCAAGAAAACAAAATAAACCCATGTATTCAATACTGCCTTTTAGTTATCCAGTAAGTCTCATGGAAGACGGTCTATTCTATAGACGGAATCCATGAAGTCCAGCCCAAAATATAACATAGTATATATGGGATTATAATAAATTATTTGGGGTTATAATAACTTATATTTGGGGTTATAGAATAGTATATTCGAGATTATAATACCTTACATTTAAGATTATAACATAATATAATTGATATTATAATTAAAAAAACACAAAATCTCACAAGAGACGGTCTATAGGATAAACCATAAAATTGGGCCAGTCCATTTCCCTTAATTGATTTTTTTTATTATAATATCAATTATATTATGTTATAATCCTAAATGTAAGGTATTATAACCTCGAATATACTATTCTATAACCCTAAATATAAGTTATTATAACCCCAAATAATTTATTATAACCCCAAATATACTATGTTATATTTTGGGTTGGGCTTTATGTATTCCGTCTATAGAATAGACCGTCTCCCATGAGACTTACTGTTAAAAAAATCAGTTAAGGGAAATGGGCTGGCCCAATTTTGTGGTCTATCCTATAGACCGTCTCTTATGAGATTTTGTGTTATCACAATAGAAACAACTCTAAAATAATCAATATTTAGTATCCAAAAGTTTAATAACCAAAAGATCCAAAACATAAAATTTACATTGAAGAATTTAAATACTTCCTTCGTTCCTATTTACTTGCAATACTTTTTATTTTTTGATGTTTTATATTACTTGCAACATTACATCTTCCGGCAAAAATAATCTATACAATTCTCTATTTGACCCCTACTTTATTCCTACTCCACATATCATAAAAGTCTGTTAGTGTGCACTTCTCCTCCTACTTGGACATCAAGTCAAAAGCGAGAGTTGAATACGTTAATTAATTAAAATATTCTACTTGGACAGTTGGACCACAAATAAGGGTAATTATAAACTGATAACTTGCGATGCAAGCTAGGTACTGTCCTAACTAGACGGGGAAACCTATTCATCATATCCTCATTTATTTATACGACCATATACCATATAAAACACATAATGAGGGTGTTTGGCAAATGACTGATAGTTGGTAGTTGATAGCTGATTATAGTGACTGATTTGACTAGCGGATTTAATTAACAGGTTTGGTCAGTTGATTTTGGATCCGCCGCTGCTATAAGCAGCTTGTTTAAAAACAGTTTATTCGTATCAATAAGATGTTTCTATCAGCTAATTCACCACCAGACCACACCCAACCCTCTATTTATACAAAATAAGTTAAAATTGCTCAATAAGCTAATTTACCAAACACCCCCAATATTTATTTGTAATAATTTAAATTCTATTATTTGTCCCAATTCAAAATTTTATCAAACTTGTCTTGTATTTCGACTAGTTCACTTTAATTTATGAATATTTTAACTTCCTTAATATATACTTCCTCCTATTCATAGAATATGAGACATTTTCTTATTGGATCAATTCCCTGAAAATGTCCTATTTCTAGCCATTTTTTTTGTCATTCTTTTTTACCCTTTTACTTTTAGTACAACAACATAACAACACATAAACATCAATACCTTTCATGGAAAAAAATAGTTTTCTACTCACTTTTACGTGGTCCCCCACCCCTTTTAAGTTTTTGTGCAGAACTCAAATGTCTCATTCTCTATGAATATGAGAGAGTATAAATTCACCCTTGTAGATTCTACAGAAATTCCACATGGTAGCATCAAACTTTCATGAAACTCCAGTGGTAGCACTTTTGTAAGATTTTTCCACATGATGGTAGCATCGAGTTTATGCCTTATCTAACGGTCATAGCATTTTCCGTTAAATTCTTGTTAATCGTTTAATTTACTATTTTGATGTTTCTACCCTTATTAAGTGTTGGTTGTCGTCTTTATAATTTTTCCTAGATTATTTTTATGCTCCCAAATGTTTGATTCACCATTTGACGTTTAATTCACCGTTTAATCAAAGAAGACAACCAACACTTACTAAGGGTAGAAACGTCAAAATGGTGAATTACAACGAATATGGACAAGAATTCAACGGAAAATGCTACGGCGGTTAGATAAGGCATAAATTGGATGCTACTATGTGAAAAAATCATATAAAAATGCTACTACTAGCATTTTATGAAAGTTTGATGCTACCATGTAGAATTTTCCTATATTCTATTCTCAAACTCCTTCAGTACAACAACGAATTTCAACCCTATATAAGTGTTACTCAACATAATAGATATAATTAATACGGATCTGTGGGATTAAAAAATAGACCCGTTGGGTCTGGGTCTAATTATAAACTCACGGATCCGGATCCGAATCTGAGTAAAATACCCAGACCCGGACCCGCGGATCTTTAAGACCCGTTTTTTTAAAAATTTAAATTAATATATTAATATATTATAAAACTGTTCGATTGTCCCATTATTACTTGAATAAAGCTGTGATGACTGATGAATGAGACAACCTGTCTTCCCACTTCCCAAGTACACGGTCCCACTCCCACCCAAATACCCATTCATTTCCGGCAGACTTTTGGGCATGAATTAAAATCCCAAAGTACTGTGTTGATTATGCAAATTTCTGGGCATGAATTTTAAAGCCCAAATGAGCAGTGTGGAGAATGAATTACACAATCTTTTGGGCAAAAAGTTAAATTTCCTAAAATTAGTTTTGCAAAGAATCATTTATTCAGATTTCAAGTGAGACCCGTTTTGGACCCAGATCCAGTACTGGATCCGCAATATCCACAGACCCGGATCTGGGTCCTAAAAAAGTAGACCCGCGAGTCCGGATCTGGATCTGGACCCAATGCTTGAAAACGAATCTGGATCCGGGTCCACCTAGACCCGGTCCAGATCCGACCCGTTGCCATCCCTAATAATTAACAATATAACTAGGATCACTAAACAATACTATTATCTTAAACATATAATATCAGTAATATCTACTATACAAAATGCCTACTTAACATATTGTGAACCTCTACTTAACGTACCTTAAATATCTACTTAAAGTATCCTAAAACTTTACCGAGTAAACATGCGGTTATTTATTATATTTTTTATAATCTTTAATAGGTTGAACTTAAAAGACGTCTCTCTGAAGACCGACCGAAAAGAGATTAATGTTTTATTTGATGAAGTTGAGCAAAGAAAAATTGAAAAAAATAAGACTTTTTGCAAACTTATGTAAAAAAATGAGACTCTTTCTAAAGTTTATCCCAAAATAAGCGTCTTTGTCTCCAAAGCTAGGCTTGGTACAAAGACGCTGTTATAAACAGCGAGTTATGAAAAATGGCAAGAATGAAGCAACTCAATTTCAGGTATAAGTAAACTCGCTGTTACTAACAGTGTGTAATTTAATTCATGTCTCAATTTCAGGTATAAGTAAAATCGTTGTTACTAACAGCGTGTTGTTTAATTCATGTTTTATATACTCGTTGTTGCTAACAGCGTTCCTACTGAATCCTGTTTTCCATATTCTCGCTGTTAGTAACAGCGGGTTGACCTTTAACCTGTTGACTTCCTTCATTCTTTAAAGTAGCCGTGGTAAAAAAGATAAAATAGTCGTTGTAAAGTAGAAACTAGTCGTTGTTATTATGTTCTATAAATAACTCCACCATTTTCCTACTTCATTTCATAAAACTCCATCATTCTTGTTCATGGTAATCGATTTTGAAGGTTATATATATATATATATATATAGATATATATATATATATATATATATACATATATATATATATATATATATATATATATATATAATATATATATATAATATATCTATATATATCTATATATATATATATATGTATATATATATATATATATATATGTATATATATATAATATATATATATATATATATATATATATATATATATATATATATATATATATAATATATATATATATATATATATATATATATATATATATATCTATATATATATATATATATATATATAGTAATTATGTTAATATTGTTTTCAATTATATGTATGAGTAATGTTTTTGAATAACTATGTTACTTTATCGTATGTTATGTAGATGATGTCACAAGAGCATTCCATTGAAGAGCTTTGTGTTTGTGGTTATGAAGTTGAGATTAATAAAGATTGGAGCGACATCGATCCTAGCCGTGTTGCTTGTCCATTCTACTTAGATGAAGGAGTCGGTTGCGGCTACTTTAGGTGGATTGCTCCGGAGGGTACAAATGGCAGAGAGACGTAATAATACGATTTGAAAAGGAAAAACAAGAGCTTAAAGATGAGATATTCAATCTCAAGAGACAAATAAATGATATAACAAATAGGAAAGAAGAGACTGAAAAAATCATGAGAAAATTCAAGAAGCAAGCTTAGTTATCAGTGTTTAAGTTATTGAACAAACTATGTAATTTGATATGAACTGGTTGAATATTTGAATGAAATTGTGTTGAAAGGTTTAAGAAGCAAGCTTAATTTATGGAGTAATGATTCAGCATTTCATTCATAATAAACGATAAACTAATGGTACAATAAATATATATACATCTACATGCTTACATTTACATATATATTACAAGCTACACACAAAAGTGCCAATGTGTCAAATATCCAATATGTTCAAATGTTCATTACATAAACACTATGCTAATACTAATCCTCCTCCCGGACAATCTCTAACTGTGATGGTCTATGACGTCTCCTGCGATAGTAAGAATGAGTCGCATGACACTAGGGTAGGGGAGGTGACTAATATTGGGATGATCCAGCACCTTTTGAGGACCCAGCGCCATAGTCGGGGCACGTCAAATCTACCTCCTCTAGATGAACGTCGGTATGAGGAGATGACCCTTGAGTGCCCATAGTGGTGTCAGGCTCCTCGACTACTGGAATGAAGTGTTGAAACAGTGTTCCTAGTAGTATTCCTTAAGCAATCTCCCGTACAGGCTCCTCTTGGCTGGAGATGATGACAGTTGCGACGCCCTGTGCCTGCATTCGATTAATATTAGTCAAAGGCGTAGGAGAAGGAGCAGAAGAAGTTACATTCACGACTACATTTGGTTCTACATCGTTAGCTTCTTGATTCCCTAAGGGTACCTCTTCTACGTATAACTCCAAAGAAGGAACAGGGGTTGACCTTGAAAGCTCCCACATGCAATTTAAAGTCTCATCATCCTCAATCTGAAAAGCTAACCATTGTCCATTCGTAGCGTATTTAAAACATATATTAATAGTACTTCTTGTAGTGTCAATCCCAATCTTAGAACTTATAAAGAGTTTAAATTCAGACAAATTCATGTGTGAGTTGCATCCAAACATTTCACGCTACTACTTGATCAAATCGAACCATTCCAACAACATACTACATTCACACGAAATGAAGCCATTTCTACAAGAATAAGAAAGCAACTACATTTTAAAACAAAGCAAATTCATTCATTTTTTACATAAGGGTTTTTTGTGAATTACAGCCTCAAAGTTTTTTCGTTTTGTGAATTACAGCCGCAAAGTTTTTTTTTTTTTTTTATGAATTAAAGCCACCAACTTTTGAAAATGACCACCATTACGGCCAAGTGACCGGTTATGACCGTTGACCAGCCATTTTACCTTTGACTTTTCTTTATTTTATTTTAACTTTTTTTTTTGAGTTTTTTTTTCCTTTTTTTTTATTCTACCATCCTCATCCTCTTCCTCCTTCTTCCCCATCATCTTCATCCTTCTTCATTCTAAAAACTTGAAAATCGAATTTCCAGACAATTAATTACTAAACTCTAATAAATAATCTTCTTCCATCCAAAAAATCAAATTCCCAAAACACAAAAAATAAAACCCTAAAAATTCAGCTTTTTTCAATTAATTCATCAATTAAATCATCAATTAAAAACCTGTATTCTTTAAAATTTGAGACCAACAAAGATTCAAGAACAGCAGAATAACATCAAAACTTACGAGATTACAATGAAGCAAATGGAGTGGCGAATTGAGGAAAAAGATTCAGAAATTTGAGGGTTAAACAATAATCTCGAGGAAATCACAAGAACAAACAAAACCCTTGAAAGAAAGTTGAATTCAAGTGGGATTTTATACCAAATACAAAATAATCTTTCTATTAATAATGGGATCAGTTTAATTCAAGTGGGATTTTATACAAAATACAAACAAAACCCTCCATTACCTAATTAGCAATTTCCCCCAAGATCGCTGATTTCTTTCTGGGTATTTTTCTTTTCAGATCAACCTTTGCAGAAATCCACAAATGGGATTAGTTGCGATGGATTCAAAATCAAGCAATGGTGAAATCCCAATTCCATTCAAGATCTTTATCGAGTATGATCCTAAAGAATACATTGCATATGAAGTTTACAAGTATTCAATTCTTAAACATTCTTCAATTCCTGTTGAAATTCACCCAATTAAACAATCTGAATTAAGGCAAAAAGGGCTTTATTGGAGAGAAAGAGGGAAACTAGAAAGTACTGAGTTTTCTTTTTCCAGATTTTTAACTCCACATTTGGCTAATTTTGAAGGTTGGGCTATGTTTGTTGATTGTAATGAAGAGAGATTAATGGTGGAAAGAAATTTAGGGTTAGGACTTTGGAGAGGACAAACTATGGTGGAAAGAAATTTTTAACCCCACATTTGACTAATTTAATGGTGACTTTGAAGATTAATGGAGGATGAAGATGATGAAGATGATGGAGAAGAAGGAGGAAGAAAGAGAAAGATGATTGGGGATAAAGTATTAAATTAAAAAAAAGGAAAAACAAAAAAAAAGGAAAAAGAAAAAAAGGAAAAAAAAGAGGAAAAATCAGAAAAGGCTGGTCAACGGTAAAAAGGCTGGTCAACGGTCTCAACCGGTCACTTGGCCGTAATGGTGGTCAATTTAAAAAGTTGGTGGCTGTAATTCATAAAAAAAAAACTTTGCGGCTGTAATTCATAAAACGAGAAACTTTAAGGCTGTAATTCATAAAAAACCCTTTTACATAAATACAATACATAGGGTTTTCAAGAAACATTCGCTATATAAATTCAGGAATAAACAACCACATTATTATTATCATTGCAAATAAGAACGACATTTGACATATTTTTACAATTTAAGTATAAATGACACTATATTTTACAATCAACAAAGATACTTTCAAAAACCACAAAATAACTAACAAATTTAGAATAATAAGTACCTTAATAAGCTGTAGGTCACAAAGAAGTAATAATTTGCAAGTTTAGTAACCTGCATTTATGAAAATGTGAGTTTGAATGCCAAACTCTAAAATTAGAAAAAAAAATATTTAAAACAAAAAATAATACATGAAATGAATAGAAAGAAGCCAGACCTAATTAGTAGAAGGATCTTGGAGTTTGATGAGGTTAATTGCAAGATTGAAATTGGTCTTAATGGTGGAAACAAGAGGGAAATGTCGTGGGTTTAGGGCAACAATTTGAAATGCAAGGTGAAATGAGGAAGAAAGGGAGGAAACTGCTGTATTTAGGGTCGCATTAGGTCACTGTTACTAACAGCGAGAATATCCTTGAGCAGTCAACCCTTAAGTCGCTGTTAATAATAGCGAGAATACACCTGCCTAAAATTGTCCACAACCTCATAACTCGCTGTTAGTAACAGCGACTGTTTACCAAATCTAGCTTTGGAGTAAAGAACGCTTATTTGTGGATTAAAGTTTCTTCAAGTCTCATTTTTTTACATAAGTTTGCAAAAAGTCTCATTTTTTTCAATTTTTCGTTGAGCAAATCACCGCACAGCCCAATAAGAATGAGCCACTAGACACATCATACATGACCCAGACACAATGCCCATATTAAAAATAATGTTCAGGCGGTCTTGGAAGAGACCGTCTTACAATAAGACGGTCTAATATTTCAGTTCAATTCGCTTTCTCTCTTCTTTTTCATTTTTAGGCATTTTGCAATTTTACTCTTAAAGGTATCAATTTAGTCCTTAAAGATATCAATTTCAATTTAGGTAGAAATTGATCAGTTTAACGCCATAATTGATCACTTATAGGTTCAAATTGAAATTTACTTTAATTGATATGTTTAAGTACTACTTTACGTTGAAATTAATACCTTTAAGATCCAAATTGAAAAATGCCCAGAAAACAAATAAAACAAAAAAATGGATCTGGAGGGCGCGTGTAGCACACTCGCCTGCAATGGGCCAGCCCAGTTATGGTCTTAGAATAGGACGGTCTTACGCAAGTTTTTTGAATAATGTTTGTAAAAAAAATAAAGAGTACACGTGCATGACACGTGCAAGAGAGTAGTTGACATAGTGTGTTATCTAAAGTTTTTGGACGGTATTAAGTGAGTGAGTGGTGAAGCAGGAATGAGGTATTGGACATTTTATCCATATTCAGAGCCATAAAACAATGGAAGGAGGCCTCACTGCCTGTTTTTCAGAGAATAGTTAACAAATTAAGCAATGGCAATGGCAACATCATGGATGATGTATACTTATAAAGCTGCTGTTCCACCTAATCACATTATGTGTTCTTCCTCCAATCCCATACCAACAACATTCATCAATCACACTACAAAGGATACGTCCTCTCTTTCTCGTAAGCTCCTACCCCTCTTTTTTTTTTTTTTTACAGTTATGGTTTTTTGGACGAATTATGAGTTAATTTAATAATTATAGTCCTGGGTATTCGAAAAATTATAAGATAGTCTAATAGTTAAGAACTTTTTTTAAGAGATTTGATTATCACCAGCAATAAAAATAATTAATTACCACTTATTCTTGCTTGTAGAAATTCTTTAGTTTAATTTATCCTTATCTTAATTGAATAATTGTAGATGAGAAAGTATAAGATTATAGCAAAACAAAAAGAATATAGCACATTTAATGTATTGGAAAAAGAATTAGCCTAGCAAATTCATTTGATAGGGAAGAAAAAAACTTGATACAATAAATTACATGATTGTGTTATTATTGTTTCTCGGATTTTCCCTTTATATTAGTATAGAAATATATTTTCTTTATAATCTATATCCTAATAGTACATATCCACTATTAACGCTATTAAAAATTGATCCGACCTGTAGTACTGTTTGAAATAAACCTGTATTCGGCCCGTTGGTTGATCCAAGGTGCAATGACCTGTAACCGATCGAAATTCGACCTAATGTTGACCCATTACCCGACATGTACCCAATTATTTTAAATCAACAATTGACCGGTACCCAACTCAAGAACAACTGACATCCAAGATTAACCCGACAATGTGGTTAACTGAACTCGATTTGCATCCGACCTGTTTCAACTCTAACCCGTCTTTAACCCGATAGGTACTCGACATAATCTCACCCTAAATGACCCATAATCCACATTCAAGATTAACCCGACAATGTGAATTTAGAGGTGTTCAAAACAGACCCGATATATAACTGAACCGGATTTGACCCGACTTAAAAATAAATCTACAATTATGTAAAAACCAATGTGAACACAAAATCCGATTTTGAACCGACTCGAAACACCTGACCCGAAATCAACCCGATGACCCGAATGAACACCTCTAAATGTGATTAAGCGATATAATTTGATTTAACCGTATCAAGTTTAATTCAGTTAATAATAAGTTTGATTAAACTGAATCAAATTTAATTTGGTTGAAATTAAACAATAAATGTAGGCCCACAATCAAATCTTATCATTTTTTTCTTAGGCTAAACCAAATTTGGCTAGTAACCGACAACTTAATTAACTGACTACAACTCTTCATTCTCCAATCACAAACAAGTACAACATAAATTGATTGTATAATAATCATAAATTTCATTCGACATTAAACTCAATTGAATTAGATTTTAATCAACTCGAATCCTGAGAATAACTAAATGCACAACTCAAAAATAATATAATCAATCCGAAGTCAACCCAAACCAAAATAATCCGAAATAACGTTAACCTAAAACAAAAATGACCCAACCCATAGTATTATCCGAAGTCAACTAAATGCACAATTCTTACCCACAATAAATTAAATTACCAAATTATTAACTTTCAATTCACATTATTATTATTATTATCATCCATATTGAATAATAATGGCAATTTTACAATCCAGCATTTTATTAAGCTTATCTGAGCCTTGTAATTTCCAAGAATTTGGAAAAATAATTGTATGAGTACATTTTATAGTCACTATAAGCAAATGACCTTCGCTAAAGTACCGATGTGGGACAAAGACTGGCAACCCCAATCACTCTTTAGGCTTCAAACTTCCCTAATTTTAACATTTGGTCAGCTCAATTCTATAGACAAACTGATGATTGATTACTATCCATCCTCCTAAAATTTATACACACTCCACATAATAAATCTTTGGATGTTTATATTGTGTGGCCGTACCCGTACTGATTATGCTAGGCGGTTGCGAGAGAAGATCGCTACTGATGACAACCGGTATGCTTGCGTTAAGCTTCATTCCTACTAGTTCGGCTTCAAGTAAAGGTATTACTATACACAAATGTAACTTTTGAATGTATTTTGTTGTTTATCTAATGGAAGACTAACTACATTTATATTGATTTTACCTCACAGAAATCCCAGAAAACTATATGGAGTTTGTTGACAAACAAGACGGCTATTCTTATGTTTACCCATCAGATTGGAGGGTATATACCTACTACTAAAACCTACTTATATTGTTGTTTGTTTTTGACAGTGTATATTTTGGGGCCTTAACTATCGACTTAACCTTTTACAGAAGCATTTAGGTAATTATTGATGAAACTCTAAATGAACCTAACTCAACTAAAATGTTACACTGATGGTTGAGGGCCTAGGATGTGTTATATACCAGTGTAACATAATTCGCCAATCAATTCTCTTTTTTATTCGCGATTCGCTCTAAATGACCCAAAAAGAGCCCAATACCGACCATGATTCACTTTTTTTTATTCGCGATTCGCAAAGAGACTAGTAAACCATGTAACAGTGTTATATACTCTAACATGCTCGCACACACGAGAACCCTTTGGGCTAGAAGTGTGGATGCATCATAGGTTCTCCCCTACTCCCCATACTTGACGCTGAATATTCCACTTTTAAATGAAGTGCGCCTAAGCTGATGGTTGAGGCACTAGTATGTTATACTATACACTAAAGCAATTCTAAATGTAACATGGGTGTTTCTGTTTATCAGGAATTTGACTTCAGAGCACATGATTCAGCATTTAAAGACAGGTACTTGCAACTTCAGAATGTGAGATTGAGCTTTATACCTACAGACAAGAATGACATCCATGATTTGGGTCCAATGGAAAATGTATTGATCTAGACTTTTAAGCTCTAATCTATAGTTTTCAGATGTATTTTTTGTGTCTTGATCCTGTATATGGCTATGCAGGTAGTTCAAGATTTAGTGAACAAGGTATATGCAGCTCCGAACCAAGCGACTTTCATTAAAAGCATGCAAGAGGTTAGTAAGCCAAGACCAGATATTCCAGCTAATAGGTAGTTCATTCTATTTTTTCATTGTTGAAAGGTTCTGACATTCTGATCCCTGATTGGCGAATTCAGCGTTCAGTCGATGGAAAGAATTACTACACGTTTGAGTACAATCTTACTTCTCCGAATTTCTCTGTGACTCGTTTCACAACACTCGCCATTGCTAATGGTAAGTCGTTTTTTGATATTCCAGCTTTGCATTCGACTTTTATGCATTGATAATAATGCATCAGTAATCACTTATGTAAACCGGTCTTGAATAATCCTGGTTGATGCACAGGGAGATATTACACATTAACTGTTTCAGCAAACGATCGAAGATGGAGGAGAGTCCGAAATAAGCTTAAAGTTGTTGCTGACTCTTTCAAGGTGTTTGAGATCTAGTATAATTTATTTGCATATAGTTTCTTGTATTGGAACTGATATATTGATTCATGTAGCCGACTTCAATCTTCTGGGATTAAGGCTATGACATTGTTGTTGTTGTACTTCTAGAAGAATCAAAGTATAATCATTAAATCAGCTATACTCATGTAGTATAGCAAAAGGTATTGCACATGTATTTGCAATTCAATGTTACTCTAGCGATTCTACGCTAGACCTAGTATAAAGCAAGGCGAATTTGCTTGAATGCGATATGGGGATAATTGATGCGAACAAACAAGGAATCGATAAACAATTTATGAATTACTAGTTTAGGATCTTATTGATCTTAGGTTTAGGGGTGAGAATCTAAAATCAGACCTCTGAAGGAGTTATATCCTTAGTGATAATAACCGGCTAGGAAGACTAAAAAAGGATTACATTTTCACATAAGATGCCTTACTTTTCTTATTCTTCGAACCGTTAGTAACAAAATAAGATTTAATCTCGATTGTTTGATAGACTCGAAAACATTTACAAATCTGTCAATTCAGTACGATGGGATCTTGCTTTTGCACAGTACTCATAACGCAACCTTATCAATGAGCTGATACTTAAAAAGTGAACCACCAATCCACCAATCACCAAAAATAACTTTGGACCAAAACAACTTAAAGTTTGAAAAGTAAAGTGATTGTTTAGGAATAATGAGTTAGGCACATCTTGGAACCTCATTCGTTACATAAACTCTCTCCAAAATATCATCTTTTTCAACTCATAGTCAATCCCAATTATCCCACTCCAAGCTAACCCAAACAACAAGTGCTCTCATGAAATACCGTCTTTTGTAAAGACGACTCTCCAAAAGTCCAGTCCAAATCTATATTTAGAGTTGTTACAATATATACTACCTCCGTTAATTGTTTTGTGCAACCGCAGTACAAATTGCGGTTGCCAATGCAATTTTTCTTAAAGCAAAATTAGAGAATGTGGGGTAATGTAATTAAAGGTAAGATAGGAGAGAAAAAAAAAGATAGAGGAAGTAGGGATAGGTAATTTAGGAAAAAGAAGGAGAGAGAAAATGATGGGATAGGTGATTAAAGGAGAGAAAAAATAATGGGATAGGTAATTAGATTGGTTATTTTTTACTAAAAAAGGAAAGTTGCAAATAACCTTGAGCGGACAAAAATGGCAAAAGTTGCAGAAAACAATTAACAGAGGTAGTATTTAGAATTAAACTGGGCTTTTAAGAGCCGTCTTTACACAAGACGGTCTCAGTAAGAATTTGTGCCCAAGTATAAAGTTATGTTTTGACCATCCCACATGGAAAATGTAAGAGTGAATTGTTGTCTTTAAAATGTCAAAAATAGGAATGAATAGCAACTTCAAGGGAGGTGGTGAAGTTAGGGTAAAATGATGAAAATGCACCACATTACCTTAACCCTAAACATACCGGATCGATATTCCGGTTTAATTACTTATTAAAGGGGTTGTTTACGTGTTTCTCCCCTTGATGGGCAGAACAGATAGTTGGAGGCCCCAAAACAAAAACTGAAAACACTGCCCATTCATGTATTTACCCTAACAATTAGTGGTTCCCTTTGGATTGAGAGGTTTGTAGGGCAGTGAGATACATCGCTGGTGCCTCGCCCCTCATCCCCCACCTCCATTTTTCATTATTTGATAATCTTTGTAATAAGACAAATCAAATAAATTATAACTTGACTATATTTTAACCTACAGATTAAAAATTAATCACAAATTTATTAATTCTCATCATAATTTTTATATATATTATACTATCAATATCAACAAGAAAAGAACAATAATTGAATTCATACCTCTCAAATTACTCCCTTGAAATTCTTTGCTTTCTACTACGACGACCAAAATGCTCATCACGAAAATCAATCAAAGCACATTCAATGGTGTTAGCCAATTTTATAAACCAAAAAGGTTTTCCCACCGAGAGCATATAGTAACCCCACGCAAACCCCACCACCACACCACTTGTAAATCCCATCACAATGATTTTCGACATTGACAATACACTTTCACCATCTTCATTGCTTTCGGTATTGTTCGGAGATGGCTCAGGACTCCCTCCGCACTTGGGTAATGGTGTACCGCACAATCCAAGATTTCCTTGGTATGAATCGGCTAAGTATGTGTTGAAGTTGTTCCCTTCTGGTATAAATCCTTCGAGTTTGTTGTCAGAAACATTGAAGACTTCAAGGAACGTCAAAGCAACTAGTTCTTGAGGGATGTGTCCAAAGAGTAAGTTGGAAGATATGTCCAAACTCTCGAGGTGGGACAACATGGAAATGGATTCAGGGATGCGTCCAGCAAGACGGTTGTGTGAGAGATTTAGGCCATGGATTGAAATCAGTTCTCCTATACATTTAGGAATCTCGCCTTCAAACTCATTGTTTGATAGATCAAAATATGAGAATGTTGTAATTATCTTCTCAAAGATAGTCTCATGTGCTTTGAATGCTAACACAATCTTAATATAGTAACCGTCGTCCCCCAAAAGTTCCCTATACTTCGGCCTGTCGACAAGCTTGTTGACTTGCATCATAGCTCTAAAATTTTTGATATAAATTATTGGTATAACACCGCTGATGTGGTTATTGGAGAGATCGACAATTTGCAACTTTGAAAATGGATGTTTATCACTTATGTTAGTGATACGGCCATAAAAGTTATTAGAGCTTATGTTAAGAATTTGGATATTTGGAAGAGTATGCAACCAACTTGGAAATTCATCGGTGAAGTTGTTGTTCTTAAGATTGATTGCATTTAACACAGTGCATTGTGCCAAGGATCGCGGTAGTTGCCCATGTAACTGATTGCTTCCCAAATCAAGATATTCTAAGCTACCACATTTGGAAAATTTTTTAGGGAGAGTGCCACTAATGTTGTTGAGCCCCAGATTCAATATGAGAAGGTCATCACTCAAGCTACCCAAACAATTTGGAAAATTTCCACTCAAGTTATTGTTAGATAAGTCAAGCACTTGAAGAGAAATCAAATTGCAAATTGATGAATGTATTGGGCTATAAATTTATTGTTTGAAGCATGAAAGTTATATGTGTAAGGTGATGAAACTATAGGTAGATATCCTGTTAGCATATTATTGGAGATATCAATGAAATCTGAGTCTCCCCAAGGAAGTCTTTCAAGAACGCCAGATAAGGAGTTGTATGAAAGATCAAAACTTATTGAGAAATCTCTCAACAGCTTTTGTAGCCACATGGGAAATTCTCCTTCAACATTGGTGTTAGATAATTGTAAACTTTTCAATTGATTAGACATGGTGGTTGGTGAATCAATTATGGTCACAGATAGCCAACTACTTGATAGATTAATATCTACGAGATTTGGAAGGCTAGAAAAAATGGTGTGAAGGCTAATACCACCACTAAAGTTGTTGGAACTAAGGTCAATATATTCCATTAACTTTAAATTGAACAACCAATTTGGTATCTCTCCAACGAAATGGTTGTTGGCCAAGTCTAGATAAGTTAAACTTGAGAGCTTGGTTGTGTTCATTGAAGATGGAATACCACCGATTAATTCATTATCTCTAAGGACTATAGATTCAGAAATGTTCCACACCCACATTGGAATTGTCCCACTTAGACCACAATGTGATACATGCAATGATCTCAAATGTTTGAATTGGCCTATGAAAGGGGGGAAGTTTGAAGATATATTGTTGGAACTAAGATCTAATATTTCCAAGGGGCTAGCTACTACACTTATTCGTTGACGATGGAAATTTGATGACTTCGTTCCATCCAAGGTCAAGAATCTTTAGGTGTGGTAGATTAAAAATGAAAGGAGGCAGCTCTCCTTGTAAATTGCAATTCGATAAATGAAGTTCTGTTAGCAAAGACAAATTTGTGATTGATTGAAGGAATCGTGAATCAAGGTGAGTTTGGTCAAGATTCAAAAATCTCAACGATGTTAGGTTGTGGAATATCGTATTGGAATTTCGAATTTGAAGACCAAAATTATATGCTAAATCAAGGGAGGTCAATTTAGAGAGTTGGGCTAACTCAAGAGGAACTCTGCCCGAAAAATATGAATTGGAAAGATTTAGGAGCTTAAAAAACGAAACTGGCCAAATTTAGGTGAAATAGTAGATTCAGAGAAATCATTCCAAGACAAATCAAGGCTCTGAAGGTAATAAAGTTGAAAAAGGGTACTGTTAGATGAAATGGTAGCCTTAATTCCATTATTAAAAAGGTTAACAACAATTACCCGGTGAGAATCAGGATGACATCTTATTCCTTCCCATTGGCAACAATCAGTATCATTCTTCCATGATCTTGTTGCATTGTTATAAGGGAAGTATTGATCAGGTTGTTTAAAGGTGAAGGACTCTTTAAAGTTAATCAATGCATTATGGTCATCTTTGTGGCAAGAAGAGAGGATTGAAGATTTATTATAGGGAGAAGATAAAGAAGTGAGAAACAAATTACTTAAATTAAGGCAAATAAACAATATTAGGAAAGGAGTTGACATATTTTGTTTTAGTAATGTTATTTGATAATACTCTAGTTGAGTGCATAATCTCAATTTATAGATGCGATGGTACTAAGGTTGTGTCACATCGTTTTCGCTCAATAGGGGTTTTTTTGAGATGAATTTTCCTTTTTTATTAATTAATATTTATAGTGCTTTTTCCGATTTTTAATTGCATCCAAATCAACTTTTGCGGTGTTCATCAATTTATGGTATTAGTATACATATTGCAGCTGTTATACGAGAAAAATAGTCATAAGGGATCTTCTTTTATTCGTCTCGTCACATATTTTATTAAATTTTTAATTGCGTATAATTTCAAATATAAACAAACTCGATCACAAACATATTGGACTGCGTAAAAAAGAGTTTGCATACAAGTAATAACAATGAATGTATATAACATATTTAGAGCTTAATCATCCATCTGTTTAAAATTTTAGTTCTATTAGTTTTTTTTTTATAATGGTATAGAAGTACTCCCTCCGTTTCCAAATGTTTTTCCCATATTTTTTGCACAGTTTTTAAAGTAAATTTTGAGCCTAAATATCTCTAAATACGCATCATAAAAAATTATAAAAAATATATAATAGAAAAGTATACATTAAGACGAATCTAACAATAACTCAAAAAAAAAAAAAAAAAAAGACGAATCTAACAAGATCTCTCACATGGATATATTTTGTCTTCTATATATGTCTTAAAAATTTTAATCGAATTTCTCTTTCCAAAATAGAATATTCTAAATGAGAAGAATATTAGAAAACTGAGGGAGTATTGATTATAGGTTCGAATATTATCTTTTTTTTCCTAAAGTGGAATTATTATTTTTTCTATGTCATGACTCGTGAGGGAGACTCGTACATAACAAGTTATGAAGACATTTCAACAAGTGATCATAATCAAAAGAAAGAATGTGCATAGTCATTAGTCATTACTTAAAAAAAAGAATTTTAATAGAATGACACGTGGCATAAAAGTTCTCGGATTATAATGTGTGTGATATGATGAAATGAATAGCTTTATTCGTCTAATAAATTTTCTTATTTCTGAATAAATATTACTCCCTTCAACTTAACTAAGTTGTCTCATTTCATTTTATAGGCAATTCACTCAAGTGGTCCCAATTCTATTTTTGGCAATGAATTTTTTTATCTAAATACCTCCACTTTTACTACTCTCAATACTCAACTACTACCTTTACAATTAATTTAATCAATTAACATACTCAACTACCCCCACTTTTACTACTCCCAACACCCAACTACCAACTTTACAATTAATTTAATCAATTAAAACCACCCCACCATTCCACTCTTAAAAACCGTGTTCAATCCAAATGAGACAACTTGGTTGATTTGGAGGGAGTATATTGAAGGATAAATATTTCAAAGTGTTAAACAAATAAGTTAAAGTAACGCAAATAATAATATTAGGAGAGGAATCGACATATTTGAGTAATGATTTTTTATATTGTAGTTAAGTCATAATCTCCCATTTATAGATGCAATGCTAGTATGATTATGTCACATTGCCTTATTCTAGGAAAAATGCATTTTCTTTGGTTTAAAAGTGCAGGGGTCAGCAGGCTAATTGGTAGCGTCAGTTGGTGCTGTTGGTCTATGCTCGTCCCATCTAGGTTTTTGCTGTGTTGTTTGCTGTTTCTAACTGGTGCATATACTATATACCCCAGACTGAGATTAAAAAGAATTGATAGACTACTCATATCAACAAGATGCATTTTTTTTTATAGGAACTCATTTGCTATGAACTCCACTGTTAAACGTGCTTGGTGGGGAGTAATCTTAGGATGGGTGACCTCCTGGGAAGTTTTCCCGGGTGCGCACGAATGAGGTCAAAGTGCGCTGGAAAGATATGTGTTGATCTGTGGGGCTAGTCTACAGTCTCTATGAGTAGTCACTCACTGGTGGTCCGTTGGGCCGGGGTGTCACAAATGGTATCAGAGCAACCCTGCGATCGTGGCTGATTATGTGTTCAGTGCACCTAGCGGGGGAAAAGATCCTGAAATTATGGTCTAACGAGGACGTTGTATTCCTAAGTGAGGGTGAGTGTGATACCCTAGATTAGCTTCCATTGTTTTCTGGTGTAAAAGGGTGTGACTGTTCTATTGAAGATTTAGCTTCTGGTCTGGCTGTGTTTTTGCTGATGTTGTTTCTTGGTTTGTTCTTGCTGTGGTTATGCCTGCTAATGATTTCTTATGGTCGTCCTTGTTGTGTGCACAAATTACAGTTGCTTTTGGTTGTTTTGTGGGGGCAGTTCCTTGCTTTTTGTAGGAGCTGTTGCACTGAACACATAATCAGCCTATGTATATAACTTTGTTTTTTGCTAACATTATCATATTAGCTTGTTTTGGCTGTTCTCGTATGCACATGAAGAGTGGGCCGAAGAAATCCTTTATAGAACGCAAGCCTCGGATCCACGCTGATGCAAATAAGTTGGGTTGAGTTTCCTTTGTCTGATGTATTTGGTTTTTTTATGGTAAATGAAATAAATTTTATTTGCTAAAAAAAAAAGAAAGATTTGTTGAGAAGAGTTCTACTTTGTTTGGATCAATATATAGATTACATGCATGTAAATTAATTTTTACATTGTTTATCATTCTATAATAATACAAGAAAAAACAATAATATACTCCCTCCAATTCAGTTCAGTTGTCCCATTTCTATTTTGGTACATCTTTTTTTACCTAAATACCCTCACTTTTTCAATTCCCAATACCCCACTACCACCTTTACAATTAATTTAATCAAATTAAAACCCCACTTTTACAATTCCCAATACCCAACTACCACCTTTATAATTAATTTAATCAATTAAAATACCCAATTACCATCTTTACAATTATTTAATCAATTAAAATACCCAACTACCACTCACTCTTAATATCTGTGCCAATCCCAAATGGGACAACTGAACTGAATTGGAGGGAGTATAATTTTAGTGGAATATATTTAGTGACATTTAATTTAAATGTAACTACTTAAAAGTTTTTATGGTATATATAGTAGATTTAATGACATTTATTATATTATTTAGGAACATAATAAAAAAGTATACTAAAGTTTTTTGGGACTTAGGATCTAATAATATTTCACATAAATGTCACTATAGATTATAATAACAATTATATATATCACTAAAGGTCAAATCAAGTGTCACTACAAAAAATTTGCAAAGTTGCGACCAAAACCCACCGACTACCCATTTTTAGTCGGAAATTCCGACTACTTTCCGACTAAACCATGTTAGTCGGAAATTCCAACTAAATTTCGACTAAATGTGTTTTTGGTCGTAATTTCAAATTTAAAAATTTTTCTTAAAAAATAGCATTAATTATCACCGACCAACCACCGACCAACATTTAGTCGGAAATTTTTCCGATCACTTTCCGACCAAAAGTTGGTCGGTAGTTGGTCGGTGGTAATTTTCATTTTTTTTGATTGACTAAATATAGATATATGTTAAAAAAATTAAGATATAGAATATAAAAGTTGTTGTGGTGTAGTGGTTACTACAATGGTTTGCAAACCAAAGGTCCCATGTTCAATTCAAGCCAACAACAGTTTTTGTTATTTTATTAAAATTATACTAATACGACTAAATAACTAATAAAGTACTAATAATGCACTAATATAACTAATAATAACGAATACAGCTAAATAACTAATAAAATACTAATAATCTACTAATACGAGTAGTTATATACTTATACAACTAATATTATTCTATTGAAACACTTATACGTACGACTAATACTAGGACTAATATTATTACGACTTATTATAAACTAATACAACTAATGATGATCATGATAATGATGATAGACTAATACGACTAATACTAACTAATACGACTAATACGACTAAATAACTAATAAAGTACTAATAATGCACTTATACGACTAATAATAACTAATACGACTAATACGACTAAATAATTAATAAAGTACTAATAATAATTAATACGACTAATAATAATTTTTTTTTGGAGGACTATAATAATAATTAATACGACTAATATTGACAAATACAACTAATAAAGTACTAATAATGCACTTATACAACTAATGATATAATAATAATACACAAATACAACTAATACAAGTAACAATATACTAATACAAGTAATAATATACGAAGAATGCAGTAATGTGAGTAATAATATACTAATCAACTAATAATAATAATAATAATATAATAATAATAATACTAAATAATACTAATAATAATAATAATAATAATAATAATAATAATAATAATAATAATAATAATAATACTAAATAATAATAATAATAATAATAATAATAATAATAATAATAATAATAATAATAATAATAATAATAATAATAGTCAGGATTTGTTTGGTTGAAAGCTGTTGTTTTCTCATGAACCACTACTGTGGTTTTGTCTTTGAGGGTATCACAAAATGTGTTATTCCTTTCTCTTTGATGTCGTTGTAAGCGACATTAGGCTCTTGTCCGTCATTATAGTCAGGATCTTGGACTTCCTTTGAGGGTCAGTTAAAGGGTTACTGGTCTGTATTAAAACCTAGACCGATTAGTGCCCAATTGGTGCTGTTACGGTAGCTGATAAGCTGTGGGCTGGTTTTGTCCTTTAGGGTCCAATGCTGCTGGAAATTGTATGAGTCAAAGTGTATGTTGCTGTTTGAGTCAAGGCAACTTAGTATTGTCAAGAATGGTTGGTGTCTGCCCTAATAATGGAATATGAGGGAGTCAAGCTTCGTTTGTCTAGGTGATAATCTGATAATGTTATTGGTCGTTTTGTGTTGGGAAGCTGTCCACACAAACAGGGCCGTGAACTGGTTCTGCCTGCTGATGTTTATGGCAGATTGTTTTAGTATGGCTCAATTGTTTATGGCTGCTGTTTGGCTCAAATCTTGTGAGCATATATGTCAAGCTTAATGTGAACTCAGTGTTTGTGACATGGGCTGGTATCCTGGTTGCTTTGGGTGCTGTCGTTCATCTTGGCTTAGGCATCAAGCCGCTATATTTGAAGTCTATCACAGTTATGCGTTGGCCTTTGATAGTACTGATATTGGGTGCTGCTGGTTTGTATTGCTATTTTGGAAGTTGCTTGGTGATCTCTGATCAAGCTAGTTCGATGGATTCCTTCTGCTTCAGTGCAATGGCGTCTAAAAAAGCTTATGAATGAATGATCTTTTTTGGGTTTTTGTTTTCATATTGTGTATCGAACTCTTGATGTATTTGCGTAGTCATGCTTGGCCAAAGTCAATTGTATATGCTAGGTCGTAGTAACTCTAGTATCTAGGAATACTTTTCCTTTTTTGGAGTTGACTCCCCTAAACTAGCGTATGACGAGGGGTCTGTCCCTTAGAAGCTTCGTTTTGGGTCGTCTGCTCAGTCTTTTGGACCTTTGTAAGCTAATTTTGGAGTTAACATGCAAAAAAAACTCATAAATTGATAGGCTAATCAATATTAGATATTTTTTTTTAACCACTCCCTTCACGTTCCTTAATGCAATGCAATATAAATTGAGAGTTTACAAAAGAAGGCTAATAAAGTTAAAGTAGTATATCACAAGTGGTATATAATGCAAACAAATTACAAACGGGAATTTGTTTCAAACCCCTTTAAGATGACAAAAATGAAATTACAACTCAATATTACAATACAAAAGAAAGTGAAGATAAGTTTGTAACACCAAATGTTACCCGGAAACTTGATACAAGTTGTAGGCGTGTGATCACTTTCCTTTTGTGATATTTCCCCCACAAAGGTACTTGGGTTTGCAATTGGAAATTCACAATGAGATACAAACAACTCCAACACTACCTTAGTACTTAGGAAGTGTAACGTAACAACGATGTGTTTATAGAAATTATGAGAATTGTATCTCTTGAACAAAAGTTAATTACTCTCTTGATCAAGCTTAAAACAAATGAGAGAGGAGAAAAGAGTATTCAGAAATTTGCTAGTGAATGGTGCAAGAAACACAATGGCCTAGCACCTCTATTTATACTCAAGAGGAACCTCTTCAAATCCATCACCATTATGATCATAATCAAGATTATGATATCAATGACAATTAATCTTGTCATTTATGTGCTTAATCACACCATTATACTCAGAAATTAATTGTTGGACATTTAGTGTATAATAATAATCCTGAATATTTAATCACCAAGTACTACTAAGGTAGTGGGACAATTTATAAGTCCGTAATATATCGATTAAAGCTATTATAAATAGTGGGACAATATACGTATTAATTTACGTGGTCCAAATAGAACACAAGAAAACAAGTGGACCAAGTCAGTGGGTCGGCGCCGAGTCGGCGCACCTACATGTGGCCTCGTCGCCGACTCGGCGCGAGGTTACTGGAAGAACAGGATTTGGTCAGAAGGTTGGCGCCGAGTCGGCGCTCCTTCATGTAGCCTCGTCGCCGACTCGGCGCCAGGCTACTGGGAGAATGGGTTTTGGTCAGTGAGTTAGCGCCGAGTCGGTGCTCCCTCAAAGGGGCTCGTCGCCGACTCGGCGGTCAGCCTTTCATGTGACCGTTGCTTATACATTGAGAGCAACTCATTCAATCTAATTTTAATTTATAAATTGACAACAAAAGAGTCATTATATATGGTATGATATGATTGTAGATTCTTCAACTTTTACTACTTAATGGTCATAAAAAACATATTTTCACTAATTTACGTATCCCTTTCCAAGATATAATTCTAGCATCCAATTTAAAAGGTAACATCCAATCACACAAAAACATAATTTGTTTTTAGTGAGAAATATTTACATTTAATTTTAATGTCGCTATTTCAAATTTCTTAAAGTGTATATAGAGGATATAGTGACATTTGGTAGATCTATTAGCAGCATATTAAAAAGTCACACTAATCCCTTTAGCGACATAAATTATAGTGACATTTGTCACAAATGTCAGTATAGACTATAGTGACAATTACATATGCCACTAAAGACCAAATTAAGTGTCGCAAAATCACTTTTTGGAGGAACTTAAAATAAAAATCAATAATTATTACACTAAAAATATGAACCAGTGGCATTTGTTTAATGCCACTAAATTCAATGTCGCAAAAAGCTAAATTTGTTGTAGTGTCATACTACTATTCAACTATATATCCGTATGCTTGATAACGTCATTAACACTTTAATTAAGTGTCCCTTCTATTATGTCTTATGATTTCACTTAGTATAAATTTGCTAATGCTTGATTGATAATTATCATGCATTATCATGCAGTGTTGAAAGTTTTTATATGAGGACTTTGTTGAATTTTGTAAAATGTCCTACATGTTATTAACCAAATTAAATAATTTATAAAAAATAAAAGTATATATATTGTGCTTTGCATGGATATAATCCTAGTATAGATTAATCAATATGCATATGGTTGGATCAAATGAATTGTTGTAACTAGCATATTGTGCATTAATTACGGTTAGCCATTAACATTCAGCAAACGTTTTGTATAAATTATGTCTACACTATTTTGGTTTGTACGTACAAAAGTTTAAAAGGAATTAATATATACTATCTTTTCCACTTGAAAACACCACAAATAATATATCAATGTCATATTATTGGTAAATATCACCAAAATAACATGTCAAACATAGGGTATGTGTAACATAAAATAATACGTTATAAACTGTAACAATATTAGTGGACATAAGGTTGTAATATTACTATACAAGCTATACTTGCTCTGTCCTATGATATTTGTCACAAGTACAATCTTTGTGAGAACAAAAAAATGGAAGAAAATAGGATAAAGAGTGTGATATATGAAGAAATGGTCTAATGCTATAAATAACATGAAATGATAAGTTAAATGTGTGAATGAGAGTAAAATAAGAGTAGATCAGAGCAAAGAATAAAAATTAGCAAACCTCATTGGATAGAACAATATAAAAATACAAGGCGAATATTTTATAGAGTTTGAGTTTTATAAAAAAATAAATTAATAATGTTAACATATTACTTTCTTCGTTCCGGAAAATGTCAAACATAATCAATTGAAATCTACTTGGATTTAATGCAAGAATTATTAATATTTATTTTTTATATTTTTGTTATATATAAATAAAAATATTAAAGGTCAAAATAATATATTGGAGTGCGTAAAAAAGCCATATATTACCATATAATCAAGTAATCGACTATCATTCACTAAAATAATTGCATTCGTTAAGGCTCTCTAATAATAAAATTTGTCATTTTCCAAAATATTTATTAATATGTATGATTTAACCTTAAACAATTAAGATATTATCTTTTCATCATTATTAGATAGCACATTAATCATTTAGGAAAAACACTTATCTCTATTGACATATCATTTCTAAAATATAAAAAAAAAAATATATTATCCTAATGAATTTTATTGAAACTATATATGTTTATTACTGACTAAGTGACTAGTTAATAGATAGTTGGTAGATAGTTGATATTAACATAAAATAACCCTCAAAGTCGACTTATTATTTCCTTAAATATGGTTGAATAATTTGAAAATAAAAAAATGGAAGAATTCAAATTTCCTTAATTAATTGAATCTATTTAAAAATTATCATCAATATAATCTCCTTAAATTAATTCTTTTGTTTTCCTGATTTGTTTTCCTTATTTATTTCCTGATTATATTGATGATTTTTTCTAAATTATCATCAATATAATCTCCTTAAATTTTGATAATTATCATCAATATAATCTCCTTAAATTAATTCAAATTTACTTACTTAATTGACTATAAGTGAATAGATTTTTTATTTTGCGTTTATATCATTTTGTATTTACTGATATGTTTAAGCATTTACTTTTATTTTTAAGTATTTATCGTCCTTTTAAAAAAAATTCCCTAACAAAAAATCACAAGTTTGATATTAGTCTGCCATGTAGGTATATATATGGAGATAACCAATACAATTAATCCATCAAGCTTTTATATTTATAGATTGCCATGTGAAATTAAACTTCATTTTTGATGATTGTACGATGATATATATGTTATGATGTTGTCACGATACTTTGGAGAATAGAATACTTGAGATATGCTTAAAAGCATTATCCAACCGATATTCCCATTTATACTTATCAGGTGTATCACCCGACACAAAATATGAATAAACAGTTAAGTCGGAAACATTAAATTTAAAATCACACTTTATCACAAAATCAACAAGTATTACATGCACTAAATTACTTAGAGAAAACAAATTACAACAATACATCTTTCAATTGATTATTTCTTTTTCTAAATTTATCAAAGTATCTTCCTACTAACATTAATGACAATTGGCTTGATAGTAGTAAACGCAACATTCCAACTTTAATTTATTGATCAAGACATTCTCCCTATCACCTGAACAAGAAAATAAAATTAATAAGTTCTCAACATAATTTATACTTTTGTACGTTTCAATTTACTTGCAACGTTTGCCTTTTTACGCAGTCCAATACACTAATCCAATTCTTAATATCTTTAATTTTGAATAATAAAAAAATATAAAAACTTGATATTAATAATCTTTGTAATGAGACAAATCAAATAAATTCTAACTTGACTATATTTTAACCTATAGATTAAAAACTAATGACAAATTTATTAATTCTCAACATAATTTATATATATTTATATTTACTATCAATATCAACAAGAAAAGAACAATTGAATAATTCATACCTCTCAAATTACTCCCTTGCAATTCTTTGCTTTCTTGTACGACGACCAAAATGCTCATCACGAAAATCAATCAAAGCACATTCAATGGTGTTAGCCAATTTTATAAACCAAAAAGGTTTTCCCACCGAGAGCATATAGTAACCCCACGCACACCCCACCACCACACCACTTGTAAATCCCATCACAATGATTTTCCACATCGGCAATACACTTTCACCATCTTCATTGCTTTCGGTATTGTTCGGAGATGGCTCATGACTCCCTCCACACTTGGGTAATGGTGTACCGCACAATCCGAGATTTCCTTGGTATGAATCGGCTGAGTATGTGTTGAAGTTTTTCCCTTCTGGTATAAGTCCTTCCAGTTTGTTGTCAGATACATTGAAGACTTCAAGGAACGTCAAAGCAACTAGTTCTTGAGGGATGTGTCCAGAGAGTAAGTTGGAAGATATGTCCAAACTCTCAAGGTGGGACAACATGGAAATGGATTCAGGGATGCGTCCAGTAAGACGGTTGTGTGAGAGATTTAGGCCGTTGATTGAAATCAATTCTCCTATACATTCTGGAATCTCGCCCTCAAACGCATTGTTTGATAGATCTAAATATGAGAATGTTGTAATTATCTTCTCAAAGACAATCTTATGTGCTTTGAATGCTAACACAATCTTATAATATAAGTCATGATACACTCCAATAATCCTATATTGGGGACTGCCGACAACGTTGTAGACTTGCATCATTGCTTTAAAATTTTTTATATAAGTTATTGGTATAACACCGTTTAAGTTGTTATTGGAGAGGTCGACAATTTGCAAATCTGAAAATGGTTGCTCTTCATTTATATTGGTGATGTGGCCATGAAAGTTGTTAGAGCTTAAGTCAAGGACTTGGATCTTTGGAAGATTATGCAACCAACTCGGAAATTCATCGGTGAAGTTGTTGTTCTGAAGATTGATTGCCTTTAAATCTGTGCATTGTGCCAAGGATCGCGGTAGTTGCCCATGTAACTGATTGTTGCCCAAATCAAGATATTCTAAGATATAACATTTGGAAAAATTTGTAGGGAGGGTGCCACTAATGTTGTTGAGCCGCAAATTTAATGTGACAAGGATATCACTGAAGCTACCCAAACAATTTGGAAAACTTCCACTCAAGCTATTGTTAGATAAGTCAAGAGCATTAAGAGAAGTCGAATTGCAAATTGATGAATGTATTGGGCCTATAAATTTATTGTTTGAAGCAATAAAAAAATATGTGTGAGGTGATGAAACTATAGGTAGATATCCTGTTAGCATATTATTAGAGATATCAATGAATTCTGAGTCTCCCCAAGGAAGTCTTTCAAGAACACCAGATAAAGAGTTGTATGAAAGATCAAAAGTTATTGAGAAATCTCTCAACAGCTTTTGTAGCCACATGGGAAATTCTCCTTCAATATTGGTGTTTGATAATTGTAAACATTTCAAATGATTAGGCATGGTGGTTGGTGAATCAATTATGGTCACAGATAGCCCACTACTTGATAGATTAATATCTACGAGATTTGGAAGGCTAGAAAAAATGGTATGAAGGCTAATACCACCACTAAAGTTGTTGGAACTAAGGTCAATATATTCCATTAACTTTAAATTGAACAACCAATTTGGTATCTCTCCAACGAAATGGTTGTTGGCCAAGTCTAGATAAGTTAAACTTGAGAGCTTGGTTGTGTTCATTGAAGATGGAATACCACCGATTAATTCATTATCTCTAAGGACTATAGATTCAGAAATGTTCCACACCCACATTGGAATTGTCCCACTTAGACCACAATGTGATACATGCAATGATCTCAAATGTTTTAATTGGCCTATGAAAGGGGGGAAGTTTGAAGATATATTGTTGGAACTAAGATCTAATATTTCCAAGGGGCTACTACAATTATTCGTTGACGACGGAAATTTGATGATCACTTCGTTCCATCCAAGGTCAAGAATCTTTAGGTGTGGTAGATTAAAAATGAAAGGAGGCAGCTCTCCTTGTAAATTGCAATTCGATAAATGAAGTTCTGTTAGCAAAGATAAATTTGTGATTGATTGAAGGAATCGTGAATCAAGGTGAGTTTGGTCAAGATTCAAAAATCTCAACGATGTTAGGTTGTGGAATATCGTATTGGAATTTTGAATTTGAAGACCAAAATTATATGCTAAATCAAGGGAGGTCAATTTAGAGAGTTGGGCTAACTCAAGAGGAACTCTGCCCGAAAAATATGAATTGGAAAGATTTAGGAGCTTAAGAAAACGAAACTGGCCAAATTTAGGTGAAATAGTAGATTCAGAGAAATCATTCCAAGACAAATCAAGGCTCTGAAGGTAATAAAGTTGAAAAAGGGTACTGTTAGATGAAATGGTAGCCTTAATTCCATTATTAAAAAGGTTAACAACAATTACCCGGTGAGAATCAGGATGACATCTTATTCCTTCCCATTGGCAACAATCAGTATCATTCTTCCATGATCTTGTTGCATTGTTATAAGTGAAGTATTGATCAGGTTGTTTAAAGGTGAAGGACTCTTTAAAGTTAATCAATGCATTATGGTCATCTTTGTGACAAGAAGAGAGAATTGAAGATTTATTATTGGGAGAAGAGAAAGAATTGAGAAACAAATTACTTAAGTTAAGGCAAATAAACAATATTAGGAATGGAGTTGACATATTTTGGTTTAGTAATGTTATTTGATAATACTCTAGTTGAGTGCATAGTCTCAATTTATAGATGTGATGGTACTAAGGTTGTGTCACATTATCATGTCGCATATTTTATTAATTTTTATAATTTTAGTGGTGCATAATTTCAAATATAAACAATTCGATAAACGAATTGAATGCGTAAAAAAGAAGTTTGCATGCAAGTAAAAAAGGGATTAAGTATATAACATATTTTAGATTTTAATTATCCGTTTAAGTTTTTAGCTGTATTTTATTTTATCATGGTACTTGATAGATTCCCGTGTAAAACACGGATGTTATAAACATTTACTAATACGAATAATGATATTATTTTATAAAATTAATTTATTTACAATATAAAATTAATTGTTAAATCTTTGTATTTGTTATTAAATTATCATTATCAAAGTTAATAATTAATTTATTATACAACAATTTTATAACATATACTTATACTAATTATTGATAATTGAGACAAATAATATTTAAAAAGGACTTCAACTATGATAGATAGCAAGGAGGATTTAGTTTAAAAAAATAGTCAAACTAATTAACTAATTCATTATAGGAGTATGATGATGATTTCATCTAAGTTAAAATAAAGATTTACGTGTATATTATTTTTTGGTTTATAGGGAAATATAGTATTTTAACAGATCATCACATATACTTATAGTCAATCAACAAATATTACATATTTTAATGAGTTTATTGTTTTTTCTAAATATCAAGTCAAATATCAAAAGTTTTCCTATCAATAATAGAAAAAAGGTGAAAACATTTTTAATGATAATGCGATACGTGTCTCAAGTTGTTTTTCGTTAGTAAATTTTATTTTATTGATAAAATTAATTTATTTACAACATACACTTTATCATTAAATCTTCGTATATGATTTGAAATTATCATTATCAAAGAGAATAATTAATTTATTATACAACAATATTAAAAGATATACTTATAGTAATTTTTGCTAATTGAGACAAATAAAATTTAAAAATTCTTCATGCCGCTTAAATTATTGCTAGAAAATGTGGAGGTTTTAGACACTTATTTTTAGACGCTTGGCTATGTGTCGAAAAGCTAAAAAAAATTTAACATTTAAATGAAAAAAAAGAGCGGACTTTTTCCCTCTACAGACACAAAAGTGGAAAACCCTATCTTTCAATTTCATGCCGCTTGCAACCACATCTATCTTTTCATCTCTATAGAAAAAAGGTGAAAACATTTTTAATGATAATGCGATACGTGTCTCAAGTCGTTTTTCGTTAGTAAATTTTATTTTATTGATAAAATTAATTTATTTACAACATACACTTTATCATTAAATCTTCGTATATGATTTGAAATTATCATTATCAAAGAGAATAATTAATTTATTATACAACAATATTAAAAGATATACTTATAGTAATTATTGCTAATTTTGAGACAAATAAAATTTAAAAATTCTTCAACTATGATAGATTGGAAGGAGGATTTAGTTGAAAAAATAGCCAAATTAGTTAGCTTATTCATTATAGGAGTACTAGTATAAAAACCCGTGCATGCACGGAGTTTTTAGAATTAATACATAAAAAATCTAAAATAATAAAATTAATGTATTATATATAATATATATGTTAATTTGTCATCTTTTAAAATATGACATTTGATATAAAAATAATGTAACAATTTAATAATGTAATATTAGATTTGAGAGATAATGCAATTACATATGTAAAATAAAGCAATTGTATATATAATATAAAATTGTAAAACAAATCAATAAAAAAACAATAACAAAGAAATATACATTAGAGAATAACAGTTTAGAGGTTTTGTGTGAAATAACTTTAGGCATATCTGTTATATATAGTAAAATGTAGGGTTTTTGTGACAGAATTTTGAAATTGAGTTTTCTTAATTTAAGAAGGCAGAATTTTAAGAAAACATAACAATCCCCTAATTGGCTCTAATCAATGGAAAAGAATTATTTTCTTTCCTAATTAGGCATAAATGATATACATTAAATTCTGAATAACAATTCAATTTGTAGTAATTAATTAAAAAATTGATACTTGATTGTTAGATAATTCAAATATTCTGACTAACCTTCCCCTTAAAAGTATTACCTTATATCATAATTGACAATATTAGCAGAGTATAATTGACAATATTAGCAGAGTATAAATCCTATATATAAAAACTAATTGACGATCAAATGGTAAGAAATTTAAAGTTATCTTTATTAAGTAAGATTTAATGACATTTAATTGACAATATTAGCTAAATAAACATATTTTAAAAGATATTCCTAGATTAACCTCAAAAAAAAGAGATATTCCTAGATCTGATATTTTTTTTGAATATATTGATTATCATAATTAATAGAGTTTGAATCTTTTAAATTTAAAGAGTATAATTTAATCTAAATCTAGAAAAATTAAACAATGTTGATTTAAATGTAGAAAGAATTCTATTATCTTATAACCAATAGGAAAATGACAAATGGCATGCATTCCTATAACATGACATTTGTCATTTCCCAAGACCTTTAATAGTATGTATGATATTCCCAAGTCTGATATTTTTTTTTGAATATATTGATTATCATAATTAATAGAGTTTGAATCTTTTAAATTTACAGAGTATAATTTAATCTAAATCTAGAAAAATTAAACAATGTTGATTTAAATGTAAAAAGAATTCTATTATCTTATAACCAATAGGAAAATGACAAATGGCATGCATTCCTATAACATGACATTTGTCATTTCCCAAGACTTTTAATAGTATGTATGATTTAAATGTAAAAAGAATTCTATTATCTTATAACCAATAGGAAAATGACAAATGGCATGCATTCCTATAACATGACATTTGTCATTTCCCAAGACTTTTAATAGTATGTATGATATGATAATGATTTATGATCTAAGTTAAAACAAAGAGTTACATGTTTATTAGTATTTTTTTGGTTATGTAAGAAAATCTAATATTCAGTAGATCTATACATATAATTATAGTCAATCAACAAATATTATTTGCTTTAATAAATTAATTGTTTCCCTAAATATTAAGTCAAATATCGAAAGTTTCCTTGTCAACAATAGAAAAAAAGCGGAAAATTTTTTAATGACAATATGATACGTATATTTTACTCCTATTGAGTATTGATTAGAAGTATTATTAATAGGTTCGAATTATCTGCGTTTTTCCAAGTGGAATTATTAGGTCTATGTGATAGAGGGAGAATTATACATAATAAGTTTTGAAGTCAGTACCAAATAGAAGTCTTTGTATCATAAAAGTCCTTATTGATCACTCTTTCTTGGTCTTCCACTATATTAATCAAAGTCGTTCTATTATTTTCTTGGTCTTCCACTATATATTCATCAAAGTCGTTCTGTTATTTCCCTTATATTGCATATAAAGTAACAGGATTGAAATTTTGGAGAAAGTAGGAATCACTTAAAAAAAAGCTGGTGTTAGAAATTACTGATTTAGATGAAGAGAGAATATATAAATTTGTAAATAAGATTAAAAGATAAAGAGAAGGATCATTGTCAAAAAAAAGTGTAAAATTAGTGGAACAAAATAAAAATAATAGTGATTCAAACTAAAAAGGAGTTGAGACAGAAGGAATATTAGATAAATTCACATGTTATATACGAGTGTAAAAGAAAAAATCACTTAGTTTTTTTATCTCTAACTTCTAGCATTTAAATATTTTTTTTTGACATTTACATAACCATACTCTGATTTTGATTTAAAATTTAAAATATAAAATTAAGATAAAGGTTTTTTGTCATATAATTATATTTAAATTTTTATTAATAAATAATTATTCATTTACAACATTACATATAAAATTGATTTTAATACATTATTATACTATTTCCTTTGTCCCATTATTGCATTTGTCATAAGTAGAATTTTTAAGAGAGCAATAAAATGGAAGAAAATTGGGTAAAAAAGTGTGATATATGGAGAACTGGTCAAAATCTATGAATAAGATAAAGTGAAATTCCACATGATAGCATTGAGTTTTTATGAAATGTCAGTGGTAACACTTTTTAAAGAAAATTTCACATGCTAGCATCCAGTTAATGCACAAACTAATGGCCGTAGCATTTTCCGTTAAGTTCTTGTTAAATTCATCTTTTTGTAAGTTTTTCTCCACATGGTAGCATCCAATTTTTTTTAATTCACTATTTTAACTTGGAAAAATTACCGTGAATAATACGAACTTTCTCTGATTTCCCTACAATAATACGAACTTTTGATTAACTCTGAATAATGGAGGTGTTTGGCAATCGGCTTTTCACTTAGCTTTTTGGTTGACTTTTGGCTTTTGGCTTGTTGATTAGTCAAACAGCCAAAAAAAGTGCTTGGTAAATAGCTTTTAAAGCAGCTGAAAAGCTGGCTTTTAAGCCAAAATGAAAAAGCTGCTCCAGCTAGCTTTTTGGGTTGGCTTTTGGCTTGTTGGCCCACTTTTTCTCTAATAAATAGCCAACAGTCAACATTCAAATTTACCAAACATCTCCACAAACAGCTAGCTTTTTAAGCTAGCTTAAAAGCCAACAAAAACAGCCAACATTTCTAGCTGGTCAAACAAGCCAACTAAAAAAGCCAACCGCCAACAGCCAACAGCCAATTGCCAAACACCCCCAATATCAACTTTGATGTAGATCAACTTGCCAAAAAATAAAAGGAAAATAGAAAAAAAATTAAAAATGCAATAAAAATTTAAAAGTTTATTGCCTACAATATAATAATAATAACAAAAAATTACCGTGAATAATACGAACTTTCAATGATTTCCCTACAATAATACGAACTTTCAATCAATTCCTTTTTTGACAAGTTAACCTATAATTGTAGGTTACCAATAGGTTAAGGATACTAGAGGGAAATCTACGTCAAAGTTGGTATTATTCATGGTTAATCGAAAGTTCGTATTATTGTAGGAAAATCAATGAAAGTTTGTATTATTCATGGTAATTAATCCTTTTAACTTTTAATTCACCATTTTAACATTTATTTCACCAATTTAACGTTCAATTCACGGTTTAATTCATTAACGCCAATAAATATTGTAATAATTTTGTTTTCGTTCAAAAATGACACAAATCATTTAGCGACATCAATAGCACTCGTATAAAAAAAAAAATAGAAAATCGGATATCCGGATACCCAATTTTCAAAAATCGAATAATTTATCTGGTTTTTAAAACCGGATACCGAATATTCCGGATCGGATAATTCATAATTTAGTATACCCAAGTTGGTGTCCTAATTTAAAACTTAAGTATACTAAAACTTGGTCCATACTATTTTATTTTAGCGTGCAACAAATCCACACAATATTTTCTCAAAGCTACAACCCCATCTTCCGTGCAATTTCATGCCCTCAAACTTTCCATCTCCTAAAACCCTTATTAACGTAAAAACTTTTTATCTTCTTTGTCCTTAAAAGTTAAAACCATTTTATGTCTGCACAAAATTCTTTTTTTTTTTTATATATATACAGAGAGGAAACGAACCCCACGAAAATTCATACGACGCAATCAAATTCATTTCTAATTTAATTGAACACAACTCAATATCTCAAAAAAACCAAATTTGATTAACTTGATTAAGAATTGTCGATTATTTATGGTTTTTTAAACAAATTTAATAACAAAAATTCTTACATTTACGCCAACAAGCGTCAATTAATTTCAAGTTCCAATATAGATTACACGTCATCATCATCATCATCATCATACCCAGTGTTCCCGCACATAGATACTCTATGGCCAGGGTCTGGGGAAGGAAGATCGACGGCGTCTCATACCCATAAGGAGAGGGCGGTCATAAGAGTCCTTCGGCTCTAGAGGAGTCTTCAAGGATAGGACCTGCAAAAATCCGAAAACCTGCATCTTACACCCACGTTAGCCAAGCATAGGGATTAAAAAAAAAAAAAAAAAAAAAAAAAAAAAAAAAAAAAAAAAACCTATAAGCGATATAGGTAAAAAAGGAAGTGAAAAGCGATGACAAAAGTCACAGAACAGTATCAAACTAGTCTAGTAATCTAGGACGTGAATAAGGCGCCGCCATGTGGCTCTATCCCTGGTCAGGTCCTTAGAGAGGTGTAGTTCGAGCAGGTCGCTGTTAATCTGCTCCTCCCACGTCCTCTTAGGTCTTCCCCGGCTTCTCTTGCCCTCCACTATGATGCGTTCGACCCTTCTCACTGGGGCGTCATGGGTGCTTCTCTGCACATGCCCAAACCATCTGAGCCTGTTCTCCCGCATCTTTGCAGAGAGAGGTGCAACCCCTAACTTTTCCCTAAACTCCTGATTTCTAATCCTGTCCATCCTTGTCTTACCACACATCCATCTCAGCATGCGCATCTCTGTTACATCCATTCTCTGCTCGAAAGCCTTCTTTACAGGCCAACACTCCGTTCCGTACAACAAAGCCGGCCTAATCGCTACGCGGTAGAATTTCCCTTTAAGTCTATTAGGAAATCTTTTATCACAAAGCACCCCAGTCGCTGCTCTCCACTTGAGCCAACCTGTCTGTATACGGTTAGCAACGTCACCCTCAATCTCCCCATTGTTCTGAATTATTGAACCCAAATATTTGAACTTGGACGTGCATGCAACAGCTTCTCCCCTAATGGACACCTCTGGCTCCCCTATCGATTCTATCCCACTAAAGTTACATCGCATGTATTCAGTCTTCGAGCGACTTATGCGCATCCCCTTGCCCTCCAAGGCTTCCCTCCAATATAGATTACACGTAGTTTCAGCTTTTGTTTATCTTTCTCAGGTTGGATTTTGCTCCTATTTTGGCCCATTGATTACTTAAAATACTTATAGTTGGTGTCTTAATATGATAAAGTTCATGATTTAGTATATCGAAGTTGATGTTTTAGTATACTTAATTTGGTGTTATAATATGTTGAAGTTATTGATTTAATGTGATGAAATTGGTATTTTGTGTTGTTTAAGTTGGTATTTTATAATAATAAAGTTGATATTTTATTATGATGGAGTTGGCATTTTTATCGGTGTAAGTGGGCATTAAACAAGTCATAATAATTGTTTTACTAGTAGAAGTTGATATTACAATGGTTTATGCTTTATAGTAAGCATTTTACATGTACAAATAAGTAAGCATTTTACATGTACAAATAAGTAAGCATTTTACATGTGACGGACAATTGGTATGTACAGGTAAAGGTCTGGGTTGATGATGGGCGAGATATTACAATGGATTGTCCGTCATCATTATCATCAATTCAATATCTCGTTCGAAAATAGGATCTGGGTGAGGGAATGTGACGGACAATTCATACTCGTACTCCCTTGAAAGGGAATAATAGAGGAAAGTGACTAATTTTAACCCCAAAGGAGAGAGCCTAAAGGGACAAAACTAGTAATCTGTGATGTGGATCTGGTGTCTCCAACTGTTCCTATCCCTAGTCAGGTCTTCGGAGAGGTGCAGTTCACGCAAGTCATCCTTAATCTGCTCAACCCACGTTTTTTTGGTCTTCCTCGGCTTCTTTTACCTTCCACAATAAAGGTCTCTATCCTTCTGACGGGAGCCTCTAAAGGCTTTCTTTGCACATGTCCAAATCATTTCAGTCTATTTTCGCGCATCTTAGCAGATAGAGGAGCGACCCCTAGCTTCTCCATGAACTCCTGATTTTTGATCTTGTCCATTATCGTTTTACCGCACATCCACCTCAGCATTCGCATATCTCTGTGATGTGCAAATTTTATTTAAACGCAAGCGCACGGTGTACGTGTAGTCGCGGGTCGAACACAAGGAAGCTTGGGACAATGGACTTTACGATTTCAGTTGATTAGATTGCTAGAGGGAATAAAAATAGTGATTGGTTTTGAACTAACAACTAAGAATGCAGTAATAAAGAGGTGGTTTAACTATATGATGATGAGATCTAGGGTGTCGGGCATCCCCTATAGTCTTGCATGATCCAATTCTCATTAGTGTCTATGAAGTATAGGATTAATTGTGTGATTAAACTTGATCTTGTTAATCTCAAACTCTCGCTCTGTTGATTAACTATTAGATTTAGACCCTATTAATTCAATTCTCACGCGTTAACTTTATTGAACGAATTAATAAGAATTTAACTAAAGTTTACCCTAAAGCAAAGGCGATCCCAATCTCACACGCTAGTTCTATTGAATGGTTCGACAAAGCATATTTAATTTAGGGTTAATTAGCACAATTCAATCACTTTAATCCATAGTTTCATAGACACATCCAAAAATCAAATCATGCTCAACTAATAGGTTCAAACCCTAACCCTAGAAAATGGATCTACTCACTAGTCATGATAAATGCAATGGATATCAATTCAAATTCAATACTAAACATAAATGACAATGAATAAGATGATGAAATGGAATGAGCAATAATGAACTACTTAATAACAATAACAATAAATACCAACACAATAATGGAGAAAGACAAACTAAACTCTTTATTAGAGAAAGATTAAAACTAAGATTCAATGTCAACAATAAAACTTAAACTAATACAATGGATTAAAACCAAGAATTAAGACTAAAGAAAACTTACAACTTGAAGGATGATTGAATACTAAAGGCTAGATTGATGTTCTTGACAAAGTAAAATAAACTAAAAAATGAAATTCAAAGCTAGATTAATGGAAGTTTAAGCAAAAACTAAGTAAAAATGAAAGGAGGAAGAAGGGAACCCTAATCAGGATTAAGGGTTCTATTTATACTAATTAGGGTAATTAACCCTAGGCCCAAAGAAAGCCCGGAGGAAAAACACGCTAAAAACCTCAAATCCAAAACCGCCGAGTCGGCTGCCATTAAATTTGGCCCACAGCCGAGTCGGCTCTTGCCCTCTGGAAACTCACTGGACTCTTCAGCTGATTTAGCCGAGTCGGCGATCATAAAGCTTGCTCCACAGCCGAGTCGGCTAATACTTACTGGAAACTCATGAAACTTGATTTGATTACCGCCGAGTCGGCGGTACCTTTATGCCCCTCGTCGCCGAGTCGGCGATTGCTCTCTGGACAAATGGGGGCTTCTGACTTCAACAGCCGAGTCGTCGAGGTCTAAGGAGGCACCTCAGCCGACTCGGCTTTTGGCTACTGGATTGCTTTCTTGGTTGAACTTGTTTCTTTGGTCGTGACTTGGTTCGATTGATAGCTTGACTCGATCTTTCAACCCTGTAGACACGATTATCATCGAAAACCCATAAAAATAACTCAAAACCACACAATTCACCCATCTTCCCATACTTTGACCATGAGATACCGAAATAGAGTGAAACCGGATGAAATAACCTCGAATCGCCTTCAAAACACCGCAAAGGAGCATAAAAATACAAACGATTAGTGCAAATAATTGCACTTATCACTCTGCTACTTCCATCTTTACACATATTAACACCTTATCATATCATATCATATCATATATGTTAAAAATATCATTACACATATTAACACTTAATTTTACCTATTATACATACCAATGAAAAACCAAATCAATACTTGGACTAAATGAACAAAAAATTAAATCAGATTTAACAAACTGAAAAATCAAGAATACAGGTGGAAACATAATTCAATTTGAATCTTAAAATCAAAATTGAATCATAAATACCTAATTCATATACTAAAAATAGCTTTTGAAGCTAGAATTTTCAACAGCTACTTGTCTAAACTGGATCAATCGAGGCTAGAGCTGTTCATGGGCGGGCGGGCGCGGGTAGCGGGGCGGGTAGTTGCTACAAAATCTACCCCGCGGGCAGAAAAATTCAAATGCCCGCCCGCGATTGCGGGCATATTTTTTTGTCGCTACCCGCCCATTTTTAAAGCGGGCGGGTGCCTCGGGCGCCGCGGGTATTTTCTCATAAAAACCAAAAATACAATACAAAATATAAAATTAAGTTTTAATAATAATTAAAATACAATACATAGTCCAAAATACTACAAATACATAAAATGTCTCAAAATAATCAAATTACATATATATTAAAATACTTAAAAGTCTCAAAATAATCAAATTACATATATATTAAAATACTTAATATATTACTTTTCATAAAAAAAATATTAATATATTAAAATAAGCGGGCGGGCGGGTATACCCGCGGGTATTTTTTTATTGTCGCTACCCGCCCATTTATCTTGGCGGGCGGGTATTACCCGCCCAAACTTTAAATTTTTTTTAAAAATGCTACCCGCACCCGCCCGTTTTTCGAGCCGGACGGGCCGGGCCTGGCGGGTAGCCCGCCCATGAACAGCTCTAATCGAGGCTTTGAAATGAGCAGCCGAACTAGGAAAGTTTCCTACAAAACTTATTGCTAGTATTAAAACATATTATGGTTGTAGGAATAATCAGAATTCTTTCCGCTTAGAATAAATAATACTCCCTTCTATTCAGCTTAAGTGCCCCATTTCCTTATTGGGTCAAGTCAACTTAAATGTCCCATTTCTATTTTTGGTATGTTAACTTTACCAATTTATCCCTACTAAACTTAACTTTTTTACACCTTTATACCTACTAACCCCACTTTACACCTATAAAGATTCAAAAACTCTACATTTTCTCTTACACATGTGGTCCCATTTGACTTTTCTTAAAATCCGTGAAAAGTCAAATGGGACACTTAAGCTGAATAGGAGGGAGTATAATGATTATATGCCAATTACCTTTCAATCACAGGTATCTTGGTTGTTTTGGATGCTCGCCCGGATAGAATTATTTACCGAGATCTCATTCCCGATTATGTGAAAGTTGCACGTGTTAAGGAACCAACTCAACCAAAAGCTTAAGCTAATGGTTGAGGCCCCAGAATATGTTATATACTCTAACAGCACGGACATTATATGAAGGTATGGCTCTTTTCGATCTTTAAACTAGTGGTTTGTGTTGTTCTTCGCAAGAGATCTTTTATGATTTGAAGTTATTAAATACCATACAGATGATTTTGGAGAAGTAGCTGTGGATGTCAATAACCTAAATGTTGGACATTCATCCTCAAATTATCAGATTTTCATTTGTTAATCGTCATTAGGAATTCAAGATTCTACTACACTAGCTAATTACTTTGCGTTTAAATTTTATTTTTCGGTTTAATCATGCATAATAATACTTAGTAACAAAATACAACAATAAATCTTTCAGAGTTGATTTTTTTTTCCAAGAATATTTGAAAGTATCTCTCCTAATAATATATATCAATGTTAACAAGCTTGCTTGTAAACGCAACTTTAATTTATTGATCAAGACTTTCTCCCTATCACCTGAACAAGAAAATTAAAACTTATTAGTTCTCAACATAACTTATGTTTATATTTATTATCAACAAGAAAAGAACAATTGAATATATACCGCTCAAATTATTCCCATTCAACTCTTATTCTTTCTTCCACGTCGACCAAAATGCTTATCACGAAAATCAATCAAAGCACATTCAAAGGTGTTAGCCAATCTGATAAACCAAAATGGTTTTCCCACTGAGAGCATATAGTAACCCCACGCCAACCCCACCACCACACCGCTTGTAAATCCCATCACAATGACTTTCCACATCGACAATACACTTACACCATCTTCAATGCTTCCGGTATTATTCGGAGATGGCTCATGACGCCCTCCACACTTGGGTAGTGGTGTACCACACAATCCATGATTACCCTGGTATGAATCGACGGAATATGTGTTGAAGTTGTTCCCTTTGGGTATAGATCCTTTCAATTTGTTGTCAGATACATTGAAGACTTCAAGGAACGTCAAAGTAACTAGTTCTTGAGGGGTGTGTCCAGTGAGAAAGTTGGAAGATATGTCCAAACTCTCGAGGTGGGACAACATGGAAATGGATTGAGGGATGCGTCCAGTAAGACGATTGTGTGAGAGATTTAGGCCATGGATTGAAATCAGTTCTCCTATACATTCAGGAATATCGCCCTCAAACGCATTGTTTGATAGATCAAAATATGAGAATGTTGTAATTATCTTCTCAAAGACAGTCTCATGTGCTTTGAATGCTAATACAATCTTATAATAGTAATCGAGGTACGCTCTAAGTTCCCTATACTCCGGACTGTCGACAAGCTTGTTGACCTGCATCATGGCTCTAAAATTTTTGATATAAATTATTGGTATAACACCGCTGATGTGGTTGTTGGAGAGATCGACAATTTGCAACAGTTTGGCTTTAAGTTCGAGGACGAACTTTTGTTTTAAGGGGGAGTGTATGTAATCCCACGTTTTTTTTAAAAGAAAAAAAAATAAAATAAAATTATTTTAAAACTTTTCAGAGATTTTAGAAAATTATAAAACTGATATTTTAGAAGATTTAAAACTGATATTTTAGAAAATTATAAAACTGATATTTTAGAAAATTTTAAAACTGATATTTTAGAAAATTCTAAAACTGATATTTAGAAAACTTTAAAACTGATATTTTAGAAAATTCTAACACGGATATTTTAGAAAACTTTAAAACTGATTTTTTTAGAAAACTTTTAAACTGATTTTTAGAAAATTTTAAAAACTGATTTTATTTACAAAAACTGAAAATTAGTTTTTGAAGAGGAAATAAACCGTGAATCAGTTTATAAAACTGATATCTTTCTTGCATCTCAATCCTTCCTTCCTCCCCATTCCTAAAATAACTCCCCATTAAACTCCATAATCTTTCCCACTTTTTCCTAAGTATAATAACCTATCTCATTCTTTTACTAATAAACCAAACTGTTTATCATATTTGATATTTCTCTAAATCAGTAATCTCTCTTCTCATTCTAATTCTTTTTCTCTCATTCACCATTTTTCTTTCTTTACACCTATTATCAAATTCTTTTTGATCTCCATTACAGTATTTTCATTCTTTAAATATCCTATATACAAATTTTAAACAACAATCATACTTTAAAGTCAAGATCTTAAAAGAAGTTTGATATGAGCATACATTTATATTCTAGGGCTCTTTTCACAAGGTAATTTTCGATGTCCATCTATTTAAGATTATCCCGTTAGTATTATGTGCTATGTGATATTAAAGTGTTTAAATAGGATGTTTGACTTTTTATATGATATTATTTTTGTGTGACATTATGTTTTATAATTTAATTCTCAATTTATCTTGAATATTATTTTTGTCAAACCTTGAGTTTAAAAATTATTTATTTTAATAAAACTTGTATTATTATTTTTATAACCAAGTTTGATATGGTTTTAAATTTAAAAGAAAAATATTTATCTTATTATTTTATGGAAGTTATATTATTATTTTAATTATGGTTTTAAAAGACGATTTGGGTCGAAAAAGAAATATTTATGATTCTAATTGTTGTTATCACCAAATTGATGTTAAGAAGGTGATATGAGATTTCAGTTGGATATTCCTGAAATATATTTATTGAGAAAATTTACAATCATTTTACATAAAATGTATAATGTAATGTTTGACTATATGTTTATGTGCTCGCGAACAATTATTAAAAATATTAAATCACGTAAAGTGTAACGATGGGAATGAAACTCTTATATTTGTTGTGATCCAAGTATAAGAGTGATGAACAGGTTGCCCTGTTTGGTTAGTATAGCTGCCGATAGGTTATTATTATTATTTTTGATGCTCGATACGATTTTTGGTCTTCCTTCTATTTGTTGTGATCCAAGTAGAAAGGGTGTGCACATTAGGGTTACCTGAGACTACTCTGCTGGCCTTGATGAATTATTTTGGGGTGACGACCTCTTGATGAAGTAGGTATAAGGGTAAAGCCTCGGCCTAATGGCGTTCTCGTTCCCTCAAATTAAAATTGGATATATGTGTGGTCATCAATAAATATCAAATTAATTAATTGGCTTATGTTTTATTTTATTTTATACTCATAAAATTTGATATTTAACTCAGCTTGATAATACTTTATTTTTCTACAATTATTTCAACTCAATTATATTTTGTTTTCTTAAATTATTTTCAAACTAAACTGTTTTACGGGATGGAGTTGGAATTACTCAGTTTATCTGATTTTGGGAGTTTTCCCTTGTTTTCTTGTATTCTTATTTTGCAGGTTATCGATCGCGTGGGGATCGTAGAGTGAGGTTCACCTAGGAAAATAGTTTTATTAGTGGTCACATCTCAGTTAAAATTTCACTTCCAGTTGTAAACATTGTTTAGTTCTTAATTAAATTGTATCGCATAGAATTATTTTATATAGTTGTTTAGCCTTACATTTATTCCTTATCAGGGATAGATGTGGCGGTAACGCTCCCATGATTAGGTTTGGTTTATGTTTTCCTTAAAATTTCTTTTTAAAATTTGGCCTAATTATGGGGGTGTTACAGAAAATGGATGTTTATCGCTTATGCTAGTGATACGGCCATAAAAGTTATTAGAGCTTATGTCAAGAATTTGGATATTCGGAAGAGTATGCAACCAACTCGGAAATTCATCGGTGAAGTTGTTGTTTTTAAGATTGATTGCATTTAACCATGTGCATTGTGCCAAGGATCGCGGTAGTTGCCCATGTAACTTATTGCTTCCTAAATCAAGATATTCTAAGCTACCACATTTGGAAAATTTTATAGGGAGAGTGCCACTAATGTTGTTGAGCCCCAGATTCAACATGAGAAGGTTATCACTGAAGCTACCCAAACAATTTGGAAAATTTCCACTCAAATTATTGTTATATAAGTCAAGCACATAAAATGAAGTCAAATTGCAAATTGATGAATGTATTGGGCCTATAAAGTTATTGTTTGAAGCATAAAAAAATTTTGTGTAAGGTGATGAAATTATAGGTAAATATCCTGTTAGCATATTATTAGAGATATCAATTAGGTATGAGTCTCCCCATGCAAGACTTTCAAGAACGCCAGATAAGGAGTTGTATGAAAGATCAAAACTTATTGAGAAATCTCTCACTAGCTTTTGTAGCCACATGGGAAATTCTCCTTTAATATAGGTGTTAGATAAATATAATATTCGCAATTGATCAGGTATGGTGGTTGGTGAATCAATTATGGCCACAGATAGCCCACTACTTGATAGGGAAATAAGTCTAAGATTTGGAAGGCTAGATAAAATGGTATGAAGGCTAATACCACCGCTGAAGTTGTTAGAACTAAGGTCAATATATTCCAATAACTTCAAGTTGAACAACCAATTTGGTATCTCTCCAACAAAATGATTGTTGGCCAAGTTTAAATGAGTTAAACTTGAAAGCTTGGCTATGTTCATTGAAGATGGAATACCACCAGTTAATTCATTACCACTAAGGACTATCGATTCAGAAATGTTCCACACCCACATTGGTATTGTCCCACTTAGACTACAATTTGATACATCCAATGATCTCAAATGTTTTAATTGGCCTATGAAATGGAGGAAGTTTGAAGAGATATTAATGTAACTAAGATTTAATATTTCCAAGGGGCTACTACAATTATTCAGTGACGACGGAGATTTGAGGTGAATATCATCATTAAATTCAAGATCAAGAAATTTCAGGTGTGGTAGATTAAAAATGGAAGGAGGAAACTCCTTGTAAATTACAATCCATCAAATCAAATTCTGTTAGTAAAGACAAATTTGTGATTGATTGAAGGAATCGTGAATCAAGCTGAAGTCGGACACTAGGAACTTCATTAGCAATATCAATCAAGGTCTCAGAGATTACCTCTTGTCCAGACTGCTCCCCAGATGTTTCAGACAGCACAGGAGTAGTCTGAGGAGGAGGATGTACTATATCTTCAGTGACAACTGCTGTGGGATTACCTACTTGTTCTGTAGGGTCATGATTAGGGATGGTCATGGGGCGGGTCTGGAGCGGGTCCAACTAGACCCGGACCCGGACCCTTTAAATTTTTTGAGATCCAGACCCGGATCCGGACCCTAAGGGTCCAAAATTTTCAGACCCGGACCCGGACCCTCCGAATCTGATGGGTCCAGGGTCCTTAATGGGTCCTTAGTGGGTCTAAAATAAGTCTCTTTGATTTGTCAAATTTGAAACATTTGTAAGTTAATGTATTTTTCGTATATTTGTAAGAGAGTTATTATCGTATTTTACAAATATTTAATACTAATTTAACATCTAAACTCGCATAACGTCACCAATATGTGCTTAAATTTTATCATAAACACTAGTTCGAGTCAATGAAATAAGGGTAATTGGGTTAACACTTAGCAAGTAGCATATATATTATTTATATATATTATGATATTATGATTATATGAAAAGAAAATAAGTGTTGAGGGCATAACTCATGCATAAAAGACAAATAAAAATGGACAATTTAATATTTATAAGGGTCCAAGGGGCGGGTCCAGGGTCCGGATATTGGACCCGGACCCGGACCCGCCAAATAATTTTTAGATCCAGATCCGACCCGGATCCGGTGGATCTCCAAAAATAAGACCCAGACCCTTAAAAAAGGGGCGGGTCTGGGGCGGGTCCAACAGGGTCCTGGACCCGTGACCATCCCTAGTCATGATCAGTTATAGGATCTAGATTGATAGCAGTAGGGTATGTTAGCCAGCTCAAGTCGTCACTACTCACAGTCTCCCCCTGAGGACTAAGCTGGGGGTAGTAGTATGAACTCTCGAAGAAGTCACAATCCATGGTGGTGTACATATTGTTGTGTATGGGATCAAAACATCGGTAGCCTTTTTGATTGACTCCATATCCCAGAAAACACACTTAACAGCACGAAGTTCAAGTTTGCTTCGAGCTTTTTTGGGAAGATGAACATATACAACACATCCATATACTCGAGGGGGTAAGGAATGAGAGGATGGAATAGTAGTATGGGTCTGGAGAGTTTCCAAGGGAGTTTTGAAGTGGAGGGCTTTTGTGGGTAGACGGTTAGTCAGGTAAGTGGCAGTGGCAACTGCTTCTGGCCAAAAATGAGCCGGGATATGAGATTCAAACATTAGTGCTCGGGTCATCTCAAGGAGTATGCGATTTTTCCGCTCGGCAACCCCGTTCTGTTGTGGAGTGTTAGGGCACGTGGTCTCATGAATTAAGCCATGAGCAGAGATAAAGTGTTTCATGTCCAAGTTTATGTATTTTCCCCCATTGTCTGACCTAAGAATTTGAGGTTGGGCTTGGAATTGAGTTATGAGCATATTATAGAATTTCACAAAAACATCAAACACCTCAGATTTATGTTTCAAGAAGTACACCCAACTCATGCGAGTACAATCATCCACAAACAAGACAAAGTACGAAAAACCATGTGTATTAGAATCAGGAGCTGGACCCCAAACATCAGAATGAATCAAAACAAATGGTTTTATACTGTGGGTCAGACTCGGAGAATAAGTATGCTTATGACTTTTTGCTAGGACACATGCCTCACAATCTAGGGGTGCATTGCAATTATTAAGAGATGGAAAAAGACGTTTCAAATACCCCAATGAAGGATGACCGAGACGTCTATGCCACATCCACATTTGATTATCAGGTGACGCATGAGCAAGTAAAGTGTGACCCTTGTTAGTCGTCTCATCCACATAGTACAAACCTCCCCTTTCAGTATGCTCATAACTCAATCAGTGGAGGACGTAATAACAGTGCAATTAAGCTCTATAGTCAATTGACTAATAGATAACAATTTATGAAATAGATTAGGAACAAGAAGACAATTTTTTAAATGAATAGAGGAGGAGATATCGACAGCGCCAGCTTGAGTCACACTAATACACTCCCCATTAGCAGTTTGAATGTGAGTGCGATTAGTATGAATATTAGAAAGAAGATCTGAAGAGTCAAAAGTCATTGTGTCGGTAGCCCCACAATCAAAAATCCATGGAGACGATTGGGATTGACACTAGTGGAAAAAAAGCCATTGGCTGCGAGACATAGGTTGCGGTTGTTAAAAGACGCAGCTTAAAATAGAAGAAAAATATCGCGAAAAAAAAATTTAAGCATAGGCTGCGGTTTTTTGAAAAACCGCAGCAATTAACCCCAAAAAAATTATAGGCTGCGGTTTTTCAATATGTACGCAGCCAATAATGATTAAAAAAACCCTAAATTAATCATGAGGCGCACGGGTATATAAATCAGAAATAGAAGAGCGCCTCATTAACCCCTGATTTCCTCCTCTTTACTTACAAAGAAAACCTAAAATCTTTTCATTATGCATGCGCCTCCTTCTTTTAATTTAGAATATCTTTTCATCTACCATTTCTAGTATTCCTAGATTTTTCAAAAATAAGATCTCTTGGTATTTTCATTTCTAAATTTTCACTCAGATAAATGAGCTTCCGAAATTGGCTTCTCAAACTAGTTATGAGATTTTTAAGAGAAATCAAGTCTTGAGATGCCTGGGTATATCTGATTATTGAAAGGAAGATGAAGAATCGATCATGATTATATCGATGTAAGGTTGGAAGATGAAGAATCAATCATGATTATGATACCCAGATCTTGTTCTTGTTTGAATGATACCCAGATCTTGTTCTTGTTTAAATGATACCCAGATCTTCATACGATTTTGGAAGATCTCCATTTGGCCTTCATTTCCGAAATGAAGAACCGCAGGTGCTTTGTAATTTTGAGTTTTAGATTTTAGATTTTAGATTTGAGTTTTTGGTGTAATTTTAGATTTTAGATTTGGTGTAATTGGAGTTTTTAATCTTTGTAGATTTGAATCTTGGTGTTCTTGGTGTAATTTTAGTTTTGAAGCTTTGTAATTTTAGATATATGAATTTAGTTTATTTTTTGTGTAAAATTACCCAGCAAAAAAAAATGCATTTGTACCTGCACAGCTGCAGTATGAATTTAGTTTATTTGAATCTGTATTTTGTTTTTAGATGCATTAGAATGTTGATGAATTGAATCGTTAATCTATGTATTTTGTTTTGTCTCAAACAGCATTCTTCCATATGCATACACGAAAATGAAAAAAAAAACAAAAAAATGCGGAATTTGGGTTTTGAATACTGATTTTGTATTAACTTTCAAATGAATACATAGACTCCTTAAATACAAAGCAATCTATATATCCTAAATAGGTAGTAAGACAAATATATGTAAAAAGTGAACTAATAGACTAACTAAAAATAATAACAAACATTTCTACTTTCCTACAATTTTTGCCAATATTACAACTAATTATATATATTATGAACAAGAAAAGAACAATTGATTTTATACCTCTAAAATTACTCCCTTGCAATTCTTTGCTTTCTTCTACGTCGAGCAAAATGCTCATCACGAAAATCAATCAAAGCACATTCAATGGTGTTAGCCAATTTTATAAACCAAAAGGGTTTTCCCACCGAGAGCATATAATAGCCCCACGCAAACCCCACCACCACACCACTTGTAAATCCCATCACAATGATTTTCCACATTGACAATACACTTTCACCGTCTTCATTGCTTTCGATATTGTTCGGAGATGGCTCATGACTCCCTCTACACTCGGGTAATGGTGTACCGCACAATCCAAGATTACCCATGTAAGAATCGGCTGAGTATGTGTTGAAGTTGTTCCCTTCTGGTATAAGTCCTTCTAGTTTGTTGTCGGATACATTGAAGACTTCAAGGAACGTCAGAGCAACTAGTTCTTGAGGGATGTGCCCAGAGAGCAAGTTGGAAGATATGTCCAAACTCTCGAGGTGGGACAACATGGAAATGGATTTAGGGATGTGTCCAGTAAGACGGTTATGTGAGAGATTCAGGCCGTTGATTGAAATCAGTTCTCCTATACATTTAGGAATCTCCCCCTCAAACGCATTGTTTGATAGATCTAAATATGAGAATGTTGTAATTATCTTCTCAAAGTTAGTCTCATGTGCTTTGAATGCTAACACAATCTTATAATAGTGGTCACCATGCATTTCAATATTCCAATATTGTGGACTACCGACGACTTGGTAGACTTGCATCATAGCTCTAAAATTTTTCATATAAGTTATTGGTATGATACCGTTCAAGTTGTTATTTGAGAGGTCGACAATCTGCAAATATGAAAATGGATGCTCTTCATTTATATTTGTGATGTGGCCATGAAAGCTGTTAGCGCTTAAGTCAAGTACTTGAATATATGGAAGAGTATGTAGCCAACTCGGAAATTCATCGGTGAAGTTGTTGTTCTTAAGATTGATTACATTTAACCATGTGCACTGTGCCAATGATCGAGGTAGTTGCCCATGTAACTTATTGCTGCCCAAATCAAGATATTGTAAGCTACCACATATGGATAAATTTTTAGGGAGTGTGCCACTAATGTAATTGAACCCAAGATTTAATATGATAAGGTTTCTACTTAATCTACCCAAACAATAGGGAAAACTTCCACTCAGGTTATTGTTAGATAAGTCAAGCGCCTGTAGAGAAGTCAAATTGCAAATTGATGAATGTATTGGGCCTATAAATTTATTGTTTGAAGCATAAAAGTCAAATGTGTAAGGTGATGAAACTATAGGTAGATATCCTGTTAGCTTATTGTTGGAGATATCGATGAAATTTGAGTCTCCCCAAGGAAGTCTTTCAAGAACGCCAGATAGGGAGTTGTATGAAATATCAAAACTTATCGAGAAATCTCTCACAAGCTTTTGTAGCCACATGGGAAATTCTCCTTCAATATAGGTGTTAGATAACTCTAATGTTTTCAATTGATTAGGCATGGTGGTTGGTGAATCAATTATGGTCACAGATAACCCACTACTTGATAGATAAATATCTACGAGATTTAGAAGGCCAGAAAAAATGGTATGAAGGCTAATAACACCACTAAAGTTGTTAAAACTAAGGTTAATATAATCCAATAACTTCAAATTTAACAACCACTGTGGTATCTCTCCAACGAAATGATTGTGGGACAAGTCTAGATGAGTTAAACTTGAGAGCTTGGTTGTGTTCATTGAAGATGGCATAACACCGGTCAATTCATTATGTCTAAGGACTATAGATTCAGAAATGTTCCACATCCACATTGGAATTGTCCCACTTAGACTACAATCTGATACATCCAATGATCTCAAATACTTTAATTGGCCTATGAAATGGAGGAAGTTTGAAGAGATATTGGTGGAACTAAGATTTAATATTTCCAAGGGGCTACTACAGTTATTCGGTGACGATGGAAATTTGAATTGAATACCATCATTCAATAGAAGATCAAGAATCTTCAAGTGTGATAGATTAAAAATGGAAGGAGGAAACTCTCCTTGTAAATTACAACCCATCAAATCAAGTTCTGTTAGCAAAGACAAATTTGTGATTGATTGAAGGAATCGTGAATCAAGTAGAATGTTGCCAAGATTTAAAAATCTCAATGCTGTTAGGTTGTGGAATATCTTAATGGAATTTTGAATTCGAAGATCGTGATTAAATGATAAATCAAGGGAAGTCAATTTAGAAAGTTGGGCTAACTCAAGAGGAACCCTGCCGGAAAATTGTGAATTGGAAAGATCAAGGAGCTTAAGAAAACGAAACTGGCCAAATTTAGTTGTAATAGTGGATTCAGAGAAATCATTCCTAGACAAGATAAGGCTATGAAGGTGATAAAGGTGAAAAAGGGTACTGTTAGATGAAATGGTAGCCTTAATTCCATTGTAATCAAGGTTAACAACAATTACCCGGTGAGAATCAGGATGACATCTTATTCCTTCCCATTGGCAACAATCAGTATCATTCTTCCATGATCTTGTTGCATTGCTATAAGGGTAGAGTTGAAAAGGTTTTGAAAAGGCGAAGGATTCTTTCAAATTAAGCAATGCATTACGCTCATCTTTGTGGCAAGCAAATAGAATCGAAGATAAAGAAGTGAGAAACAAATTACTTATATTAAGGAAAATAAACAATATTAAAAATGGAGTCGACATATTTTGTTAGTAATTTGTTGATATTCTAATTGAGTACATAATCCGAATTTATAGATGCAATGCTTACTAAGGTTGTGTCACATTGTCTTGTTCTAGAGAAAATACACTTTTCAAGAGGTCTTTGTTAGAGATGTGTTTTCTTTCGTTTGGATTAATAATATAATAATTTCTCCATTTTTGTAATTACAGTCAAACCAAATTTTGCATTGTTATCTTTCTATATTAATGTACATTATATTGTCACTGTTATACGAAAAAAATAGTCATAAGGATATTACTTTTTTGTTTCATCGTATATTTTCAAAATGTAAATTTTTATAATATAGTTATGTATAATTTAAAATATAACTAAATGACCCGACAAATGTATTAAACTCTTAAAGGGATATTTGCATGTAAGTAAAAAAAACAATAATAAATATATAATATATTTTAGACTTTAACCATCAATTTAAATTTTTATTTTATTAGCTTTTTATTTTATCTATTTTATCTTTTTCAAGTGGAATTATTATCTCAAGTCAGGAGGGAGACATTACTAAAAGTTATAAAGACATTTGAACACTATGCATAGTCATTAGTCAATACTGGGTAGGTTGAACATTTTGAGTCTCTTTCTTGCTTAGTAAAATCATCAATCAAAGACTCAGCGCACCTAGAATTTGCAATATGAAGTTGCAAGCTTAATAAAAGTGTTTCAATTCTCATTAACCAGTAAAACATAACTTGAAAGACAACAATTTAAATAAAGTAAAACGAAGACAAAACTCAACTCGTTACAAGAATTAACAATAAAACATTTCTTCATGATTTTTAATTTTATTCATAAATAACAATTAATGAAATCATACTCAAATACAAATACAAATACAAATACAAATTCTAATTCTAAGTCAAAATTATCATAATTCAAAGCAAATTACATTTGAAATTATCATTATTTAAAGCAAATAAAATTAATATTATCCTAATTTAAAGCTAATTAAAATTCTAATTCGTGAACAAATAATTCCCAAATCATCCACAAATAAAATTGAAATTAACATAATTTATAGCAAATTAAAATCATAAATCATACTAAAATCACAATGCAAAACTTAATTAATGAAACTGAGTCGAAAAGTGGGCTAATTAAAGAAAATAAATATTCATTAATTTCCTTCATGAAAATTGTAATAGCCATTAATTATAATTACTCTTATAAAGTATAAATTATATTTGTTAGTTATAAAGTATTAATGTAAGTGATATAGCTTAGGACATTAAAGTGGGATTAATTATTCTCATTTGACACCAAGCCATGAGTTCAAGCCCTATGAACATCTATTTTAAATAAATTTTCATTACCCTAACTAGGTGCGACATCTCTTATTACTCTTATATTGCATCTAAAGTAATTATACGAGTAATATTTTGTAAAAGTAAAAATAGGTTAGAGATTAAAACACAAAATAAGTTTATGTTTATGAATGGTTAAGATGAAGAGAAAATATATTAATTTGTAGATTAAATTAAAAGATAAAAAAAGGGATCATTACAAAATAAAAAAAGTGTAAAATTAGTGGGATAAAATTTTAAAAGAATAGTAAGAATTGAGAGGAAGTAAGAGATAAATAGAATATTAGATAGATTTACATTTTATATACAATTTTAAATAAATCACTTATTTTTCTATCTCCAATTAATTATAGCATTTAAAAATTTTGTGACATTAACATAACTGTACTTTGATATAATAAAAATAGAAAATAAAGTAAAGGTTTTTCGTTATATAATTATCTACATATTTTTAATCAAAAAATTACTATTATATATTTTTATGTTATATTTCATATTAAAATGGTTTTATATAATACACTTCTTCCATTCCATCATACATTCTACTAAAGCAATTGAAGAATTTGACACATGTTATACATCATGTTTTTCCTCCTAAATTTTAAGTAATTAAAAATGGAAACATTAAGTTTTAACTAAACTTTATTTCTTAATGAACAATCATCATATAATACATTCTACTAAAGCAGTAAAAGAATACGACATATGTCACTTTTATACATCATGTTTTCCCTCCTACATTTTAAGTAATCATACATTCTACTAAAGCAATAAAAGAATATGACACATGTCCCTTTTATACATTATGTTTTTCCTCCTAAATTTTAAGTAATTAAAAATGGAATTATTAATTTCAATTAAACTTTATTTCTTGATGAACAATAATAGTAAGAAAAAAGTCAATTTTATAACCTTTAATTTTTTTAAATACACTTTTTTAAGAATTTTTTTTTGTGTAACTTTGATTTTAGTAAATTAAATGAGTAAAGTATTAATTATACCTTATTTATGATACATAAATAACTAAAATATAAAATAGTTGTTAACTATAAATAACCTTATAGTTAAAAACTCTTAAATCATGTAACGTCAAAAAATTTGTCAACTTAATTATTCAACTATTTTCAATATTTTTAAAATAATAACTAAAATCTTATCTAAAATAATCTTACAACAATAAATTAATTAAAAAAAATTGATTAAAATTGTTTTTTTTTGAAAATAATTAAAAATTATTACAGTTAAAATAAACTAACTAACTAACTATAACTCCAAAAAAAAAAAAAAACTAACTAACTAAAGGTAGTATAAACGCATAAAAACAAAAATAAAAGATGCATAAATGCTTAGACACATCTATCTCTTTATGGATTGAATGAAGGATTGAAATGGACTTTGATAAATGAGGGTGGGGCACTTTGCAAACACTAAATGGTGGTAACCAAAATAATTTATAGTGTGAAATTTTATCAAAAGTTCCATGTTATTCCCATGGTAATGAAACTTTGATCATAAAAAAAATTTTCGTTTACAAATTTTCATTACCTAATACCACCTATTCCAAAGATAATGCATTGGAATGAATTTTATGAAGAAAATGAGATGATTGTAGTTGGACAAACAAGACCATCAAATTAGCCAAGTGATTTTTCAGACAAAATTACATTAGTTTTCTTTCTCATTACCACCAATTAATACCACCTACCGAACAAGCCATTAGAGTATCAAACAAAACAAAACAACTTAATCAAACGCAAACAAAACTAATTAAAACTAATTACTAGGTGTGAATTGAGACGTAGTGAGAGACAAAAGATTTTCTTGACATTTAATTACTATATGTAATTTAATTAAAAAATAGAAAACAAAGAGAGTTTTTCGTTATATAATTATATTCATATTTTTTAATTAAAAAATAATTATCATTTAGAGTAATACTCCCTCCGTTCCTTTTTATTTGTCCACTTTACCTTTTACACACACTTTTTAGTAAATTTTAAACCTTAATATCTCGAGATAAGCATCATAAAAAACTATAAAAATTATATATTAAAATTTTACATCAAGACAAATCTAACAAGATTTCACATGAATATATTTCATCTTCAATATATACTTTAAAAATCTAATTTACATGTCTCTCTCTTAAAGTGGACAAACTTAAAGTGGACAAATAAAAAAGGCCGGAGGCAGGGGCGGTTCTGGGGTCGTGCGAGGTGCCCAACCGCACAGGGCCCCCGAATCTAAAGGGCCTCATATTAAAAAAATTATTGTTTAATAGCATACTGTTGTAGTAGAGTTAGGGATGGTCATAGGGCGGGTCTGGAGCGGGTCCAACCAGACCCGGACCCGGACCCTTTTAATTTTTTGAGATCCAGACCCGGATCCGGACCCTAAGGGTCCAAAATTTTCAGACCCGGACCCGGACCCTTCGAATCTGATGGGTCTAGGGTCCTTAATGGGTCCTTAGTAGGTCTAAAATAAGTCTCTTTGATTTGTCAAATTTGAAACATTTGTAAGTCATGGTATTTTTTGTATATTTGTAAGAGAGTTATTATCGTATTTTACAAATATTTAATACTAACTTAACATTTAAACTCGCATAACGTCACCAATATATGCTTAAATTTTATTATAAACACTAGTTCGAGTCCATGAAATAAGGGTAATTGGGTTAACACTTAGCAAGTAGCATATATATTATGATTATATGAAAAGAAAATAAGTGTTGAGGGCATTATTCATGCGTAGAAGACAAATAAAAATGGACATTTCAATATTTATAAGGGTCCAAGGGGCGGGTCCAGGGTCCGAATATTGGACCCGGACCCGGACCCGTCAAATATGTTTTAGATCCAGATCCGACCCGGATCCGATGGGTCTCAAAAAATAAGACCCAGACCCTTAAAAAAGGGGCGGGTCTGGGGCGGGTCCAACAGGGTCCTGGACCCGTGACCATCCCTAAGTAGAGTAGTTGGTGAGAGTTTCATTTAATTTAATATATCAATGGTCATATGTTCAAAACCTATTGATTACATTTTTCACTCCTTTTTTATCTCTTTCCAAAATAACTCTTAACCTTTCAAATATTTTTTCTTACCTTATTTAATGTTTACACATTCATCAAATATCAATTATCACTAACTTAATTCATAAAAATAATCAACAATTTATGTTTTAATTTTTTAACCTTTCAAACTTTTACTCTTTTTATTATTGGTCATCAATTTATTACTATTTTTTTCTCTTTCATTTTAACATTAGAAAAGAAAGTTTAATTTTTGACAACTTAATTTAAGTTCAAGAAATATAAATTGTATTGAACTTTTATTTTGTTCAATTTTATTTTAATTATAAAGGGCCCCAATTTTAGAAATCTATAAATAATAAACAGGGCCTTGAAATTGTTTGCTCCGCCCCTGGCCGGAGGGAGTATTACAAATAAAATTAGTTGGAAAAACTAACTAAAATAATCTAATCTTTTCATGATTTTCCTACAGTAATCTCATTTATTTATTACCATGAATAATCCCAACTTTGACAGGTATTTTCTTAGAGTAAATTTGGTAACTTAATGACCTGCTATAGTATGTAATTTACCAATAAAAGTAAATTAAAAATTAAATTAAAATTTGAGAAAAATTATAACAATTTACATAAAAATTTTGAATAATAAAAACAAATAGAATTTTATTCAATGTTTTTTTAACATTTTTTTCGACATTTTATTTTTATGTATCTTTAATTTTTTTGGTAGAAAATAAAACTTGTTATTTTTACTCTTGAAAAATACAATTCAAAATTGGGGTAATTATTCATGATTAATTAATAAGTGGAATTATTATAGAAAAATTATGTAAAAATTGGATCTAGATAATTTTTCCAAAATAGTTGTAATATACTATTATTACTATATACTATTCCTTTTGTCTCTCATGGCATATGTCAACAATTTTTGTGGAAACAATAAATTGTAAGAAATTTCCAATAGAAACTGTGGTATATAGAAAAATGAGAGAAATGTATGAATTAGATGAAACGATAAGTTAAACATATAAATTAAGATAAATAGTGTAACTCATAGCAAAAAAAATAAAAATGTTGCAAACCTCATATATAAAAAAAAAAAAGATGAGTATTTAGTATCATCATACATTCTATTAATTTTACTGTATAATAGCAAAAAGGAAGTTTGAATGTAAGAATGTCATTTGTCTTTTTTTCATTGGATAGTATATATTAATGGAAAGACTAATTTACATTTTTTACACTTATCATATTTACAATTGTATATTTTCGGAAAAACTCTTACATTAATGGATGCAATAAATCACAATTATTCCAATTACACAGCTGTATATAAATGGACTGTTTAAAAAATTATAATGGGATACTGTGTAGAACATTATATATTGTCTGATAAAATTTTTGAATTATGCAATTAAAAAACGGTGAAAGTATATAACATATTTTAGACTTTACCACAATTAATTTTTTAATTTTATTTTTTTTATTATGATATTTAAAGCAATATTGGTTATTGGTATGAATCTTTGTCTAACTTTTTCAAGTGGAATTATTAGCTCTGATGTAGACTTATACATACAAGTTATGAAGACATTTGAACACTTGAGCATCATCAAAATTCAAAAGAAAAGGTGTGCAAAGTCATTAGTCCATATTGGGTAGCTTGAACATTACAAGTCATTAGTCATTAATATGCCATTTAAAGTGTTGGACTAAATTTATCAAATACTCTCGTTATTCCTTTCAAGTGTCTTTTTAGCTACTGTAGACTTATTAATATACTAATTTAATTATTAATTAGTATTGAAACTATATATTTTTATTATCGAAGTGACTACATAAACACCGACTTCTCCAAAATAGTCAATATATAGTAGATAGTCGATATTAACGTAAAATAACCCTCAAAGTCACATACTATTTCCTTAAGTATAGTTGAATAATCTTAAAATAAGAAAAATGGAAGATTTCACATTTCCTTATGTAGTGTTTGGAAACTAGTATTTCATTTTAAATTATGCATTTTAATTATGTAATCATAAATGAAGAATTTAAAAATGACAAGGTTTAGGTTGTCATTCTCAAGTTCAACTACTTTAAAAACAAATGTGAAATTTGATCCAAATCTAAATTTAAAAATGACAAGGTTTGGGTTGTCATTCTCCATAAATTAATTCTTTTGTTTTTTCGATTTTTTCTAAGCTTGACTCGAATTGAATAGATTTTTCTAAGCTTGCTATTAGTTTGTCATGTAGGAAGGAGATAACCAATAAAATTAATCCAATCCACTTGACTTCTATGTTTTTAGATTGTCATTCCAAATTAAACTTCATCTTTAATATAGTTTATATGATGCTATGATTGTTGGATATTTAGAGCAAGTAGGACATTATCCAAGGCTTAGAAGCATGTACTTAACATAAACTAAGCAAAAACATAACAACGGAACGGAACTGGGCCTGCTCGACCTGTTGCTCGTTCGAGCAACATGGTGCTCGTTCGAGTACTTCTATGCTCGTTCGAGCAAGGGCTCCAGAATGGGTCAGAATGCTTTGCAACCTTCTGTTTGGCATTTTTGGCATTTGCTCGTTCGAGCAACTATAGTGCTTGTTCGAGCACTTTGAGATTTTCCCGTCAGAAAGTCTCTGGAAACTGTTTTGCATCATGCTCGTTCGAGCACCTAAAGTGCTCGTTGGAGCACCTTGAAACAGTGCCTTATTTCGTGAAGCTAAGCTATGCTTCATGAAGGATTGTGTTATTATGGACGGATGTTTTATATCACTAAAACATACTAAATACTTGGTAACCACCAAGTATTGTTTGGATGAAGACATGTGACTCTTCACACTCTATAAATAGGTGTGGGCTCATGCATATCAAATCACTCTTTAATAGAATCAGAATTCTATGTTCTTTCTTTCATTTTCTCTTGATTCATAGAGGAGAGTAATTAACTTCTCTATTGTTTTTCTGATTTCATTCTCTTTGTAAACCTTTTGTTGTTTAGTTCAATCGATTTGTACTGATCGGTTGATGTGGTTGATTGTATCTCGTTGTGAATATCCATCATCATAACCCAAGTACCTTTGTGGGGGATATATCACAAAAGGAAAGCTTGTAGACGCCTTCAACCTTTTATCAAGATTTCCGGTGACCATTGTGTTGCAACTAATCTTCTCTACGGTGATCATCTTGTTCGTGGTTCATCCTTTGAAGAAGTTTGTTGCCATATACACAAAGGAGTTTATACATAGTTTATTTGTATAGTTGTATTGTAATTTATATTTACTGCACTTTCCTTTTGTATCATTTGTAACAATGATGGTATGTTATGATGGTGTCACGATACTTTGGAGAATAGAATACTTGACATATGCTCTAAAGCATTATCCAACCGGTATTCCCATTTATACTTATTAGGAGTATTACCCAATACAAAATATGAATAAACAATTAAGTTTGAAACCTTAAACTTTAAATCACACTTTATCACAAAATCAACAAGTATTACATGCAGTAAATTACTTAGAGAAAACAAATTACAACAATACATCTTTCAATTGATTATTTCTTTTTCTAAATTTATGAAAGGATCTCTCCTACTAACATCAATGACAACTGGCTTCATATTAAACGCAACATTGCAACTTTAATTCATTGATCACATTCTTCCTATCACTTGAACAAGAAAATAAAATTTATAAGTTCTCAACATAATTTATACTTCTTCGTTTCAATTTACTTGCAATGTTTGCTTGTTCACGTAGTCTAATACACTAATTCAATCCTTAATATCTTTAATTATGATTAATAAAAAAATATAAAATTTTGATATTAATAATCTTTGCAATGAGACGAATCAAATAAGTTCTCACTTAACTATATTTTAACCTAAATATGAAAATATAATCATAATTTTATTAGTTTTCAACATAATTTATGTATATATAACAACTTCACTCACTCAAGGGGTAAAGTCAACAGAATCAAAAGGATAATCTGATTTTGTTGGTCCTCCCAACTGTTATTGAATGATAATCATATATTAGAGTGATGCTTTGATGTTCTAGTTGACAGTACAGGTATCTTGGTTGTTTTGGATGCTCGCCCGGATGGAATTATTTACCGAGATCTCATTCCCCAGGGCCGTTTCTGAGGGTAGTTTTGAGGTGCAAGCGCCTAGGGCCCAACTTATAAAGGGGCCTAAATTGAGTTATTCCTTATTATAAAAATTTAGTTTGTGCATAAGTACTTTATCATCATATAATCTTAAATTTGTATATTTATTTGACATTAATATGATGGAAAATATAAGATGTATAGTTGGAGGAAAAAAAAAACCCAAATAACTTTACTTATACAAGGGCCCTTCTTTTATATTTTGCCTATAGGGCCCAAAGCTAGTCAAGAACGGCTCTGCATTCCCGATTATGTGAAAGTTGCACGGACATTATATGAAGGTATGGCTCGTTTCGATCTTTAAACTAGTGTTCTGTGTTGTTCTTTGCAAGAGATCTTTTATGATTTGAAGTTATTAACACCATAATACACATGATTTTGGAGAAGTAGCTGTGGATGTCAATTACTTAAATGTTGGACATTTATCCTCAAATTATCAGATTTTCATTTGTTAATCGTCATTAGGAATTCAAGATTCTACTACACAAGCTAATTACTTAGGCCTACACGTGGTTAATGCGTAAATTTATTTTTCTGTTTAATAATGCGTAATTTACGACCCGTTTGGTAGGTGGTAATAAATGGTGGTAATAAATGGGAATTAAAAACTAGTGTAATTTTAGTGGAAAACTCTCTTGGCTACCTTGATGGTCATGATTGTTCAGCTTCCATCATTTCATTTTCTTCATGAAATTCATTCCAATGCATTACCATTGAGAAAGGTGGTATTAGGTGGCAATGAGAATATGTAAACAAAAAACTTTTTTGTGATCAAAGTTTTATTACCATGGGAATCATTATATGAAACTTTTGATGAAATTTCACACTATAAATCATTCTCATTACTGCCACTTAGTACCATCAACCAAACGGGCTATTAGAGTAACAAAATACAACAGTACATCTTTCAATTGTTTTTTTTTTTTAGAATTTATGAAAGGATCTCTCCTAATAATATCAATGATAATTGGCTTGCTTACACAATATTGCAACTTTAATTTATTGTTCAAGACTTTCTCCCTATCACTTGAACAAGAAAAATAAAATTTATTAGTTTTCAAAATAATTTATATTTATATTTACTATCAATATCAACAAGAAAAGAAGAATTGAATTCATACCTCTCAAATTACTCCCTTACAATTCTTTGTTTCTTCGACCAAAATGCTTGTCACAAAAATAAATCAAAGCCCATTCAAAGGTGTTAGCCAATTTTATATTAGTTACTCTTGTGAGAGATTGTCTCTCAAAGAGACGACTTCAAAATAAGAAGCCCATAATCTTATTTTCTCTTTAATTTGTATTAATTGGACTATTTAGCCCGTATATCTAATGCGTCTTTCACAGAGACCATCTTTAACAACAATTTGTAATTTTTTAATCGTCAAACACATCGCTATCAAGCAAAACTCACGTTTATCACCTATCTCAAAGCCTCTTCAAGTATTTCATGTAATCCATGGTCATCACGCGGTTCTCTTAAACTTTTTTTTCCTAATTCCTTTCAATACATTAATGTTTAAACCTATATAAGGTCCAACGTTAATACTTTCATACCATCTAAGTCCATGCCAACATCTAAATTAAATTTATATTTGACCTGAACTTAAAACTTAAATTTCTAAATTCTCAATTTATAACTTCACAAGTACTCTCAAAGATCTTTTCCCCCGTTAGGTGAGCTAATTCTTCGAAGTAGTCACGGTCGCAGAGTCGCTTTGATCCTAACTGTAACACTCCGCCTACTATTTAGTCCAATTAGACCAAGGCGCTACTGAGTACAAATGCTTCGTATCATCCATATTTAGTATAAAGACATAACTTTGATGGTTTTGCAAAGTTGAAGAAGATAAATAAAGAATAAACAACAATAGAGTTTGAGAGAGGAAGATGGAGATTAAAAACCACAAATGAAGTTTTGGAGAGAAAGATGAGTAATTTTGTCATGAAAGAGAAAAAGGAAAACTGAAAATGAAAGTAAAAAAAGCATTGTTTAGAAAATGAAAATTTGAAATAGATAAGATTTTTAATCAAAAAAAAGCATACAATAAGACCCAAATCAAACTTATTCCAAATATAAGCGTCTGATACCCAAAGCACAGGTTCGGGGCTGTTCGCAGTTCGCACTTAGTAAGTGCGAACAGTAATAAACTGGTTAAAAAAAATCAAGTGTCTGTTCGCACTTTGTAATTGTAACTGCGAACTGGTCAAACAGGGTCAAACAGGGGGCCTTTACAAAGGATGAGTCAACAAAAATCAGCCACGTAATCGGCCGCTCTTAGTAAGAGCGGCCGATTGAGTTGACTTTTGTTGACTTTTGACTTTTTGACCTGAAACAGGCTGTTCGCTGTTACTAACAGCGAACAGCCAGTTTCAGTTTCTCAGTCTGTTCGCACTTACGAAGTGCGAACAGCCCGAACCTAAGGTTTGCGGATTACACGCTTAGTTTTAGAATAAGTTTGATTATGATCTTATTGTATGCTTTTTTTTGATAAATAATCTTATTTATTTCAAATTTTCTTAGAAAATCTAGTTTTTTTTTCTAAATTTTATAAATGGGCTAGCCCAAACTTGAGACGTCTTTTGTAAAGACGGTCTCAAATAAGAATTTATGTAAATTTTTACATTGTTTCATTCTATAATAATACAAGAAAAACTACAGTCACATGTAATCAAGTTTTATTTGGCTCCTTGTATCTTTTTATAATGTGAAATTTTTATAACTTTTAGTCACTACAATACAATATGTCTATAATTTTCTATGAGCGGGATACACTATACTTATAATGAGATATATTTGGCGACATTTAATTTAAATGTAACTACTTAAAAGTGTCTATGGTATATATAGTAGATTTAATTACATTTATCATACCATTAAACAACATAATAAAAAGCATACTAAAGCTTTTCGGGACACTGGATCCAATGATATTTCACATAAATGTCACTATAGACTATAATAACAATTACATATGTCACTGAAGGCCAAATCAAGTGTCACTAAATCACTTTACAATTGAGCTTAAAATAAAACCAAAAACTATTACACTAAAAACATAAATTAATAATATTTTTTTAATGTCAATAAATTTTATGTCGCAAAAGGTTAATTTATTTGAATAAGTTGTGTATAATTCTAAATATAAATAATCCGACAAATTAAATTTTACACACTTTAGGCTTTAACCATCAAATTAAATTTTCAATTTGTTAGTTTTTTTATTATGATATTTGTAGCATTGTTTGTTTATCGCTTCAATTCTATCTATTTTTTCAAATGGAATTATTAGCTCCATGTCATGAGGAGGTAGACTTGTAGTTGTACAATGTACATTACTCAAAACTTATGTTTATGAAGACATTTTAACACGTTGGCATTCTCAAAAGAAAGACGGTGCAAAGTCATTAGTCAATATCAATTATGTTGTACTCCCTCCAATTCACTAATAAGTTTCCATTTGTTTTTTATACTATTTATATCTTACTCGTAATTTGTATTTTATTATTAATATATAAGTTAAAACATAGTTATAAAATGGGATCTTGTTTGATTTGTCTCAATGCAAGTATCATTTACATCAACTTTCCATAATTTTTTAATTATGCACAATTAGAGATATTAGCAATTGAATATGTGCATTGGATAGACTGTTAAAGCAAATGAGACTTTAGTGGTGAATTGGAGGGAGTATATTATAAAGTCTTTGTCTTATTTACTAGACTTAAAATCATCATAAAAGTCGTCATTGATCTGCCATTTTCGGTCTTCCACAACATTTATATCAGCACGGCCGTTTCTGATCATAGGCAAGATATGCATTTGCCTAGGGTCCAGAGTTAAAAAGGGCCTTAAAATTAGAAAATGGTAGTTAATGAAAGTACACATATTAAAATTTGCAATTTATGAGTAGTTTTTTCTCATTTAAGAATTATATGATACGTCTACATTTTTAATACTAACTATAATATATAGTATTTATCTTTGTTATTTTTCCAAACATCCATTTAAGTTTAGAATTTACCCTCCATAGACCATAGAGAGGGCCCACTTCTCTCGATTTGCCTAGGGCTCATATAATGCCAGGAACGACACTGCATATCATTCATCAAATGCTCTTCTCTTATTCCCCTTATATTGCACCTAAAGTAGAAATAAGTTTGAGATTTAAAATTTAAAATACAAAACAAGTTTATGTTGAAAATGATTGGTTAAGATAGAGAATAATATAAGTTTGTACATGGGATTAAAAAAATAAAAAGAGGAACTATTGTCACAAAAGGGGTAAATTAATAGGATTAATTAAAAGTAAAGTGGTGTGAATTGAGACGTAGTGAGAGACAAAAGAAGTATTATATATACGGTTTCAAAAAAAATCATTTAGTATTTGATCTCCAATTTCTAGCATTTAAAAATTTTTTTTGACGTTTACTTACTATATATACTTTAATCAAAAAATAGAAAAAAAGATAGTTTTTTGTTATATAATTATTTTCATATTTTTTAATTAAAAAATTAATACTCCCTCCGTTCCTTTTTGTTCTTCCACTTTGGGTTTTTCACAAATATTAAGAAAGAATGAATCTTTTGTAATAGTGGGTATTATTTTAATTATATAGTAGTGGAAAGTAATGATTGTATTGGAATTATGAGAGAAAAAATAATTAAATAGTAGTGTAGAAGTAATGATTGTATTGGAAGTATGAGAGAGAAAATAATTAAATAATAGTATAAAGTAAGGAAAGTGGGGTTTTAAGGGGTAAAAGTGAGATAAGAACTTTCCAAAAATAAAAAATATTCTAAAGTGGAAGAACTTTTGAAACTACCCGTTATAGTAATGTGGAAGAACATAAAGGAACGGAGGGAGTATCATTTCTAAGTAATATTATTACATATAAAATTAGTTGGAAAAATAACCTATAATACTCTAATATTTTCATGATTTTCCTACAATAATCCATATATTGATTACCATGAATAATCCCAACTTTGACAGGTTTTTTCCAAGAGTAAACTTGGGTAAACCGTTGACCTGCTATAGTATGTAATACACCAAAAAATAGTAATCAAAAAATTAAATTAAAATTAGAGAAAAATTTTGAAAATTTACATAAAACATTTTGAATAATATAAACAAATTAGAATTTTTTTTAACATTTTATTTCGATTTATCTTTTTTTGAAAAAAAAGAACTTGCTAATGCATATCATCAGGTTACCGGGTTTACTATAGAAAAATACCCTTCAAAGTTGGGATTATTTTTCATGGTAATAAATAAGTGGGATTATTGTAGAAAAATCATGTAAAAATTGGATAATTTTAGATAATTTTTCCATAAAATTAGTTGAATAAACTATTATTATTACTATATACTATTCCCTCTGTCTTGTGGCATATGTCAACAAATTTTGTGGAAACAAAAAATTGTAAGAAATTTCAAAAAAAAGTGTGGTATATACAAAAATGGGAGAAATGTATAAATTAGATGAAAAGATAAGTTAAATATATAAATTAAAATAAATAGTGTAAGTCATAGCAAAAAAGAAAATTGTTGCAAACCTCATCGAATAAAACAAAATAAAAAAAGAGTATTTAGTATAATCACACAATTTATTACTTTTACTGTATAAAAAAAGCAAAAAGGAAGTTTAATTTAAATGTGAGCATGTCATTTGTCTTTTTTTCATTGGATAGTATTAATAGAAAGACTGATTAACATTTTTCACTGACCATATTTACAAATGTATATTTATGAAAAACTCTTACATTAGTGGATGCAATAAATCACAATTATTCTATTTACACAGTTGTATATAAATCCAATGTTTAAAAAATTATAATGGGAAATATTAATATACTGTGTCGAACATTATATATTTTCTGATAAAAATTTTGAATTACTCCGCTTAGAAAATTATACTACAGAATAAATTACATTTATTTTAATATAATTGGAATTGCACTATTTAGAAATTTATACAGCAAAATTACACAAAGCATAAAATTATACAATTTAGGAAATTAGTTGAACTACATAATAACACCTTTTTCCATTAATTGTTACTTAAAACTAAAATGACATAAAATTCAATTAATTGATTATTAAAATCAGTCATTTACATTGTTAAACTACCATAATAACAATTTTGAATTTTACGAAAAACATTAAGTATGGTTTGCAATGTAAAATTTCATTAAACATTAATGTATTTAAAAATCCGTGTTGCACGGATTTCTATTCCAGTTCTAAATATAAATGATCCGACAAAGCATTGGACTATGTAAAAAGTCTTAATGCGCAAGTAAAAAACGGAGGAAGTATATATAACATATTTTAGGCATTAACCACCAATTTAAATTTTAAATTTTATTTGTTTTTTATTATGATATTTGAAGCATTGGTTATCGGTTTGAATCTTATCTAACTTTTTCAAGTGGAATTATTAGCTCTAATGTAGACTTATACATACTTCGTATGTTCCATTTTACTTGCATCGCTTATCGTTTTTGGAAGTTTCATATTACTTGCAACATTACTATTTTTGGTAAAAATAATCTATTTAATTTATCCTCACTTTATTCCTACCACATATTACCATCAATCATACATCATCCCATTAATTATTTAATATACCCACAAGTCACAACCACCATCTATTTATAAATTTTTTTATTTTTATCCCACATATCACCATCAATCATACATCATCCCTACTTATATTATACTGATTTGACAGTCCTTAAATATTGTGTCAAATCCAATGATACAACTAAAATGAAACGGAGGAAGTATAAGTTATAAAGACATTTGAACACTTGAGCATCATCAAAAGAAAGGTTGTGCAAAGTCATTAGTCAATATTGGGTAGCTTGAACAGTTGAACATTATAAGTCATTAGTCAATATTGGGTAGCTTGAACAGTTGAACATTATAAGTCATTAGTCATTCATATATGTCGTTTAAAGTCTTGGCGTCTTGGACTAAATTTATCAAATACCCTCGTCAATTACTCTTGTCATTCCTTTCAAGTGTCTCGTTTGCTACTGTATACTTTTTAATATACTAATTTAATTATTAATTAGTATTTTAAATGTGTATAATTAAAAATTATAAAAAATTTAGTAGAAAGTAGGAATGAGAAAATAAAAACAAAAATAAATTGATGTTAGAAATAAACAGTTAAGATAAGCAGTAGAAATAAGTTTGTAATTAAGATTAAAAGAGGGACAATTGTGAAAAATTAAAAAAAGTGTAAAATTAATATAAATTGAAAAAAGTGATGCGAATCAAAAAGGAGTAAGAGACAGAAATATTATTAGATAGATTCATATGTTATATAGGATTTCAAAAAAAAAATCACTGAGATTTTGATCTCCAACTTCTAGCATTGAATTTATTATTTTTTTTTTGACATTTACATAACTATACTTTGATATAAAAAATAGAAAATTAAGATAAAAATTTTTCGTTTTATATTTATATTCATATTTATTAATTTGAAAATTTACTATTCATTTTAAAAAATTACATATAAATTTAGTTGTAATATATTACTATACTACTTCCTCTGTCCTATGGTTTTGTCACAAGTGCAATCTTTATGAGAACAAAAAAATGGAAGAAAATAGGGTAAAAACTAAAAAGTGTGATATATGAAAAAATGGTTGAATTCTATAAATAACATGAAATAATAAGTTAAATATGTGTGAATGAAAGTATAACACAAGAGTAAATCATCGCAAAAAATAAAAATTAGCAAACCTCATTGGATAGAACAAAATAAAAAAATCAGACGAGTATTTTATAGAGTTTGAGTTTTATAATAGAATAAATTAAAAATGTCAAACATATTACTTCCTTCGTTCCGAAAAATGTCAAACATAATCAATTGAAATCTACTTGGATTTGATGCAAGAATTTTTGATATTCCTTTTTTATATTTTTGTTATATATAATTAAAAATATTAAAGATCAAATTAATATATTGGAGTGCGTAAAAAAAGCCAAATATTACCATATAATCAAGTAATCAACTATCATTCACTAAAATAATTGCATTTGTTAAGGCTCTCTAATAATGAAACTTGTCATTTTCCAAAATATTTATTAATATGTTTGATTTAACCTTAAACAATTAAGATATTATCTTTTCATTATTGGACAGCACATTAATCATTTAGGAAAAACACTTATCTCTATTGACATATCATTTCTAAAATAAAAAAAAAATATATCATCGTAATGAATATAGACAAGAAATTAAAATAGTATTAAAACTATATATGTTTATTACTGACTAGTTATTAGATAGTTGGTAGATAGTTGATATTAACATAAAATAACCCTCAAAGTCGACTTATTATCTCCTTAAATATGGTTGAATAATTTAAAAAAAAAAAATGGAAGAATTCAAATTTCCTTAATTAATTGAATCTATTTAAAAATTATCATCAATATAATCTCCTTAAATTAATTCTTTTGTTTTCCTGATTTGTTTCCTTAATTATTTCCTGATTATATTGATGATATTTTCTAAACTATCATCAATATAATCTCCTTAATCTTTGATAATTATCATCAAAATTATCATCAATATAATCTCCTTAAATTAATTCAAATTTCCTTACTTAATTGACTATAAGTGAATAGATTTTTTATTTTGCGTTTATATCATTTTGTATTTACTTATATGTTTAAGCATTTACTTTTATTTTTAAGTATTTATCGTGCTTTTAAAAAAATTCCCTAACAAAAAATCACAAATTTGATATTAGTCTGCCATATAGGTATATATATGGAGATAACCAATACAATTAATCCATCAAGCTTTTATATTTTTAAATTGCCATGTGAAATTAAACTTCATTTTTTGATGATTGTACGATGATATATATGTTACGATGATATATATATTATGATGTTGTCACGATACTTTGGAGAATAGAATACTTGAGATATGCTTAAAAGCATTACCCAACCGATATTCCCATTTATACTTATCAGGAGTGTTACCCAACACAAAATATGAATAAACAGTTAAGTCGGAAACATTAAATTTAAAATCACACTTTATCACAAAATCAACAAGTATTACATGCACTAAATTACTTAGAGAAAACAAATTACAGCAATACATCTTTCATTTCATTATTTCTTTTTCCAAATTTATGAAAGGATCTCTCCTACTAACATCAATGACAACTAGCTTGATAGTAAATGCAACATTGCAACTTAATTTATTGATCAAGACATTCTCCCTATCACCTGAACAAGAAAATAAAATTTATAAGTTCTCAACATAATTTATAGTTCGTCCGTTCCAATTTACTTGCAACGTTTGCTTTTTTACGCAGTCCAATACACTAATCCATTTCTTAATATCTTTGATTATGAATAATAAAAAAAATTAAAAATTTGATATTAATAATCTTTGTAATAAGACAAATCAAAGAAATTATAACTTGACTATATTTTAACCTACAGATTAAAAATTAATCACAAATTTATTAATTCTCAACATAATTTTTATATATATTATACTATCAATATCAACAAGAAAAGAACAATAATTGAATTCATACCTCTCAAATTACTCCCTTGAAATTCTTTGCTTTCTACTACGACGACCAAAATGCTCATCACGAAAATCAATCAAAGCACATTCAATGGTGTTAGCCAATTTTATAAACCAAAAAGGTTTTCCCACCGAGAGCATATAGTAACCCCACGCAAACCCCACCACCACACCACTTGTAAATCCCATCACAATGATTTTCGACATTGACAATACACTTTCACCATCTTCATTGCTTTCGGTATTGTTCGGAGATGGCTCATGACTCCCTCCGCACTTGGGTAATGGTGTACCGCACAATCCAAGATTTCCTTGGTATGAATCGGCTAAGTATGTGTTAAAGTTGTTCCCTTCTGGTATAAATCCTTCGAGTTTGTTGTCAGAAACATTGAAGACTTCAAGGAACGTCAAAGCAACTAGTTCTTGAGGGATGTGCCCAGAGAGTAAGTTGGAAGACATGTCCAAACTCTCAAGGTTGGACAACATGGAAATGGAATCAGGGATGCGTCCAGTAAGACGGTTGTTTGAGAGATTTAGGCCGTTGATTGAAATCAATTCTCCTATACATTCTGGAATCTCGCCCTCAAACGCATTGTTTGATAGATCTAAATATGAGAATGTTGTTATTATCTTCTCAAAGACAGTCTCATGTGCTTTGAATGCTAACACAATCTTATCATAGTGGTAACCAAACGCTGTATGCTCCCTATATTGTGGACTGCCGACAACCTTGTAGACTTGCATCATGGCTTTAAAATTTTTTATATAAGTTATTGGTATAACACCGTTTAAGTTGTTATTGGAGAGGTCGACAATCTGCAAATATGAAAATGGATGCTCTTCATTTATATTGGTGATGTGGCCATGAAAGTTGTTAGAGCTTAAGTCAAGGAGGTCGATATTCGGAAGAGTATGCAACCAACTCGGAAATTCATCGGTGAAGTTGTTGTTCTTAACATTGATTGCATTTAACGCAGTGCATTGTGCCAAGGATCGCGGTAGTTGCCCATGTAACTGATTTCTTCCCAAATCAAGATATTCTAACCTACCACATTTGGAAAAATTTTTAGGGAGAGTGCCACTAATGTTGTTGAGCCCCAGATTCAAAATGACAAGGTTATCACTAAAGCTACCCAAACAATTTGGAAAACTTCCACTCAAGCTATTGTTAGATAAGTCAAGCCCTAAAAGATAAGTCAAATTGCAAATTGATGAATGTATTGGGCCTATAAATTTATTATTTGAAGCATCCAAGTTAGATGTGTAAGGTGATGAAACTATAGGTAGATATCCTGTTAGCATATTATTAGAGATATCAATGAATTCTGAGTCTCCCCAAGGAAGTCTTTCAAGATCGCCAGATAAGGAGTTGTATGAAAGATCAATATTAATTATTGAGAAATCTCTCAACAACTTTTGTAGCCACATGGGAAATTCTCCTTCAATATTGGTGTTAGATAATTGTAAACTTTTCAGTTGATTAGGCATGGTGGTTGGTGAATCAATTATGGTCATTGATAGCCCACTACTTGACAGATTAATATCTACGAGATTTGGAAGGCTAGAAAAAATGGTATGAAGGCTAATACCACCACTAAAGTGGTTAGAACTAAGGTCAATATGTTCTAATAACTTTAAATCGAACAACCAATTTGGTATTTCTCCAACGAAATGGTTGTTGGCCAAGTCTAGATGAGTTAAACTTGAGAGCTTGGTTGTGTTCATTGAAGATGGAATACCACCGATTAATTCATTATCTCTAAGGACTATAGATTCAGAAATGTTCCACACCCACATTGGAATTGTCCCACTTAGACCACAATATGATACATGCAATGATCTCAAATGTTTTAATTGGCCTATGAATGGGGGGAAGTTTGAAGATATATTGTTGGAACTAAGATCTAATATTTCCAAGGGGCTACTACAGTTATTCGTTGACGACGGAAATTTGATGACTTCGTTCCATCCAAGGTTAAGAATCTTTAGGTGTGGTAGATTAAAAATGAAAGGAGGCAACTCTCCTTGTAAATTGCAATTCGATAAATGAAGTTCTGTTAGTAAAGACAAATTTGTGATTGATTGAAGGAATCGTGAATCAAGCTTAATATGGCTAAGATCCAAAAATCTCAACGCTGTTAGGTTATGAAATATCGTATAGGAATTTTGAATTTGAAGATCATAATTATATGATAAATCAAGGGAGGTCAATTTAGAGAGTTGAGCTAACTCAAGAGGAACTCTGCCAGAAAAATTTGAAGTGGAAAGATCAAGGAGCTTAAGGAAACGGAACTTGCCAAATTTAGGTGAAATAGTGGATTCAGAGAAATCATTGGAAGACAAATCAAGGCTTTGAAGGTGATAAAGTTGAAAAAGGGTACTGTTAGATGAAATGGTAGCCTTAATTCCATTGTAATCAAGGTCAACAACAATTACCCGGTGAGAATGAGGATGACATCTTATTCCTTCCCATTGGCAACAATCAGTATCATTCTTCCATGATCTTGTTGCATTGCTATAAGAGTAGCCAGTTTCAAAGGAGAAGGATTCTTTCAAGTTAATCAATGCATTATGGTCATCTTTGTGGCAAGCAGGGAGAATTGAAGATTTATTATAGGGAGAAGATAAAGAAGTGAGAAACAAATTACTTAAGTTAAGGCAAATAAATAATATTAGGAAAGGAGTTGACATATTTTTTTTAGTAATGTTATTTGATAGTACTCTAGTTGAGTGCATAATCTCAATTTATAGATGCGATGGTACTAAGGTTGTGTCACATCGTCTTCGTTCAATAGAGGGGTTTGTTGAGATGAGTTTTACTTTTTTATTAATTAATATTTATAATGCCTTTTCCCATTTTTAATTGCATCCAAATCAACTTTTGTAGTGTTCGTCAATTTATGGTATTATTATACATATTGCAGCTGTTATACGAAAAAAAATAGTCATGTGACATCTTTTTTATACATCTTGTCGCATATTTTATTAAATTTTTATTTGCGTATAATTTCAGATACAATCAAATCCACAAATATATTGGAGAGCGCAAAAAGGAGTTTGCATGCAAGTAAAAAATAGAGAAAGTATATAACATAAATGAGACTTTAATCATCGATCCATTTTAGTTTTTAGTTAGGTTCGAATCTTATCTACTTTTTTCCGAGTGGAATTATTATCATGTTCATGTCATGACTCGTGAGGGAGACTCGTACATAATAAGTTATGAATACATTTATTCAACACGTGATCATAAGCAAAAGAAAGAATGTGCATAGTCATTAGTCAATACTGGATAGGTTGAACATTATAGTCTTTGTCTTGTCATTCATGGTTTTCACTATATTCATCAATACTCCATATTAATAAAACTCTTTGCGAAATACTACCTTTTAGTGATTTTCGTCAGTTGACTGTTAACATCAACGTTGACCTGCACAGAATTATATTATATAAGGTAGTTTTTTGTGCAGGTCAATGTTAATATTAACAGTCAATTAACGAAAATCAGTAAAAGGTAGTGTTTTGCAAAGAATTGTATGATATAAGGTAGTTTTTTGCAAAAAATTTTATATAAGGTAGTTTTTTTAAACAAGGTGTATAGATTAGGCAGTTTCTTATAATTTTTTCTCAAAATTTTTTTATAAAGTTTAAGCTTTATAAAAAAATAAATGATGTCAAACTTATTACTGGCTACCTTGATTACTACGTAACTATTACAAGCTAGCTTCATTATTACTTTACTTTTATAAGTCTTTGGTTTGATTAGTAGACCTTAAATCCCCATAAAAGTCTTCATCATTGATATGTCGTGTATAGTCTTGGACTAAATTTATCAAATACTTCTGCTATTCCCTTCAAGCGTCTCATTTGCTACTGGTCGCTTGTTAATGCACTAATGTTATGTTTGGAAATGAAGGTTTATTTGAAAATATAGATTAATTTGACTCAAAATTAGTGTTTGGCAAATAATAGAATTTCAAATTTGGATTTGAGTCAAATCCACAATTGTTATCAAAATGGTTTAAAGATGAAGATTTGAGAATGACCTCTTAAACCTTGTCATTCTCAAATTCTACATTCATGATTTCATAATTGAAATCATTAATTTGAAATGAAATGCTAGTTCCCAAACACAACCAAATTTAATTTATTAATTATTGATATATTATAGAATATGTAAAAAGTTAAATGTTGCAAATAATTTAAAACTGTAAGTGTAGTATTAGCTAGCTTGATTATTATGCACATTAACTGGCTAACTTGATTATTACTCAATAAGTCTTTGGCTTGTTTAGTAGACCTAAAATGACCACAAAAGTCTTCATTGTTATGTCTTTATCAATCGTGGACTAAATTTATCAAATACCCCCGTCAAATACTCTAGGTATTTCTTTCAAGGGTCATGTTCGCAACTATACACTTGTTAATACACTAATGAAATTATTAATATTTTAAATTATACATAATTAAAAATTATAAAAAAAATTAATATTAGTAATAATTACATTAAGACAATTCAACTAAGATTTCACTATGACCATATTTTAATTTATATATTAAGGATAAAATACAAATTAAAAATAATTAATTAATAGTGTAACTCCCAAATAAAACACTTGTTGAAGTGGATACGAGGGAGTACTCTATAACTCCCTCGCTATATACACGGATTTAAAATAATAACTTTACTTTTGATTCCATGTTCCAACATTTTATAAATTTTCTAGACCAAATTATACCCTTGTTACATTTTAAAAAAATCGCACTACAAAAAAACAATAATTTGGCGACTAACAATTGAGTCGTCAATTAGTAGAGAAAAGGCAATTGGTGACTACATGGGGACTAGAAGAGCAGGTCGCTTGCAAAATAGTCGCCAAGAAATCTTAGGTCCCCAAATAGTCGCCATTGGCGACCAACATCAACATGTCCCTAAGAGGACCGTCTCGGAAATTTAAGAGGCCCTGAGCGAAATAAAAAATATAGGCCCTTTTCCAATGATGAAAATTAATTAATTATTAAATAAAAAAAGACAAATTTAAACGTATACTAAAATAAATAGACAATACTTTTAGTGATTTCTGTATAATAAACAAGTATAGAAACTCGTGCAATACACGAAATTGTAAATATAAAAATATACATATATATAAATTTTTAATAGAGATGCAATTACATATATATTATCAGTGTTAGATAATATAACATATCTTGGGCCTCAACCATAAGCTTAAGCTTTTGGTTGAGATGGCTCTTTGACATGGTATCAGAAGCCAGTGTGACAAGAGGTAACAGGTTCGAATTTCAATCACCCCTCATTTAAAAGTGGAATATTTGGCACCGGGTATGAGTAGGGCATGTGTTGCATCTACACTTCTAGCCCAAAGGGCTCTCGTGTGAGGGGGCGTGTTACAGTATATAACATATCTTGGGCATCAACCATAAGCTTAAGCTTTTGGTTGAGTTGGTTCCTTGACAATCCGTATAAAATTATAATATATTTCTTATAAAATAGATAGATAATTTTAGAATATATAGTGTCTTAAATGAAATAAAATTAGATTGTTAATGTAAATATTATTTAAGTTGCCGTACTTTTTAAGGCAAATTTGAATAATCTTCTAATAATATTATCATAATGATTCTTTATTGTTCTTAAAATAATTTTAGATTATCATATATTTTTGGTTTCTTGATGAAATATTTTACAATTTAAAATTTTACTTCAAAAACTTTATTAGTTAAAATACTTCAACACAAAAAAAGCAAATATAGTTACTGAAAAAAAAAAAAAACAAATATATGTTCAAAGAAACTAATTGAAAATCTTATAAAACTTTTAAATTCAAAAACAACATATTTCAAGAAAATTTTTTAAAATGTATTTTATTGTGATATACTATTCATATTAAGGAAAGTTGATGTTAATTTTGGTAAGAATCATTCCTTATGGAAAATCACTATAAACATGCCATTTGAATTAGAGTCTTTTTATTAGATTGTATGATACTTCAACATAAAAAAGCAAATATATGTTCAAAGAAACTAATTGAAAATCTTATGTAACTTTTAAATTCAAAATAACATATTTTAAGAAAATTTAAAAAAAAATATACTCCCTCCGTTCTTTTTTGATTGTCCACATTACTATAACGGGTAGTTTCATATGTTTGTCTCATTTCCTAAAATGGAAAGTTTTGATACTCTCTTTTCACCCTCTCTCTTCTAATATCACATTTATAATAATTAATTTATATTTTATCTCTCATAATACTAATACAATCATTAATTCAAACCACTATTATAATAAAATAATACTCACAATCAACAAAGATTTACTCTCTCTCTCTCTCTCTTCTAATATTCCATTTATAATAGTTAATTTATATTTTCTCTCTCATAATACCAATACAATCATTAATTCACACCACTATTACAATAAAATAATACCCACAATCAACAAAGATTCCCACTATCTTAATATGTGTGAAATCTTCAAATAGGACACACATATAAGAACGGAGGGAGTATTTTATTGTGATATACAACTCATATTAAGGAATAGGTTGATATTAATTTTGGTAAAAATCATTTAAATTATTTATAAAAAATGCCATCTGAATATGTACTTCTTTTTTAAGCATATATGTACCTTTTTAGAAAATGTCTAATTATTTATAAAATCGCCACCCAAATATGTACTCCATTTGAGCTTTTATGTACCCTTGTTTTCAGTTTTCACCATTTTAATTGGTTTTCACATGATCCAAATCCTACACATACACACACACACACACACACAAACGCACACACAAACACACACACACACACACACACACACACACACACACACACACACACACACACACACACACACACACACACACACACACACACACACACACACACACACACACACACACACACATATATATATATTGACATTTGTAAATATATTATATTATAACAAAAAACATAAAATGTTATAGATTTGTACCATCAGTTATATTATTTTTGCAGCAGATAAAGATCCAAAATGATAAGTACCAAGTGTCTCATCGGGTGGATCCCCTCTATGCCGATGCTCTTGGGCTTCCCATTTTTTTTGGTTCTTTGCGGGTGGAGTATATAAGATGCTTATTATATCTAATTGCAGGCTTGGACATAAATGCGGTGCACACTGCGTCATCTATGGTTAATTAAACAGGAATTGATAAAAATTTAACGGAAAATGCTACGACAGTTAGATTGTACATAAATTGGATGTTATTATGTGGAAAAATCCTACAAAAGTGCAACCACAGGCGTTTCATGAAAGTTCAATGTTACCATGTTAAATTTCCCTTTTATTTATTAGCCGGTGTAATAGAGATAATCTTAGAACTAGTCTGTTTCTTTAAGTTATTATTAGACATGGTAACATCAAACTGGATGAGAGTTTTGTGATTCTAACTTACCTTTTTTGGTTTGTTTGTTTTACTATTATTTTCTTTGTCTTTTTATTGTGATTTGTATATCAAGGTGATTGATTAAAAATTTCTGAATTAACCGATAATAGCTTAATGAAAAAATATGACATTAAAGTTGAACCCAAATAATGTAATAATCAAATTTCAACCTAAAAACAGAGGAGAATACAAAGTTTGATCCAACTAAAATATTATTTTCAACTGTTTGATTAAAGACAAAACTATCTTATAATTTTTTAGAAAACAATCGTTATAACTTTTACTAATCATTATTTGAATAATTTATAAATTACAAGCTTAAAGTTTAAGTCTTTAGCGAATTACAATCTTAATGTTTTTTTGCAAATTACAACCATAATAGTATCAGTGTCTGATCCCCAACGTTCAGGCAAAATCAAAGAATTCCAACCACTTAACTTAAACTTTTGGCTACTAAAATGGTTGGAATCTTATGATTTGACCTGAGCGTTGTATGCATTGATATTTTGGTGATTATAATTTACAAAAAAAAGATAACATGTCTCTTGAGATACAACTCCTAGAGGTCCAACCTATTAAAGTTTAATTTTAAAAAATATGTTTGTAACTGAAAGTTAATCAAGCATTTAAGAAAATTGTTTTCTTCCTCCCTTATGCACATTGTGTTTGGTTTCAAATTGAACAACATCATTATTGAGTTTTTCAACCATACATTAAATTTAATCTACTAACCAAGAAAAATTAAATCAAATTGTCAAAATTATTACGGAAGTAAATAATAACAATACAAATTACAAACGAGAATTTGTATAAACCCCTTTGTTGATGACAAAATGAAAATTACAATAACAAATACAATGCTATAAAAAACGAAGATTAGTTTGTAACGACAACCGTTACCCGGAAACTTGATACTAGTTGAAGGCGTGTGCTCACTATCCTTTTGTGATATTTCCCCCACAAAGGTACTTGGGTTAGAGATTGGAAATTCACAACGAGATACAATCAACTCCAATATACCCTTAGTACTTAGGGTATATAATGTAATAACAATGTGTTTAGGAATTATAAGCAATGGAAGCTAAGTAAGAGTTAATTACTCTCTAAGATTAGCAAGAACAAAAGAGACAAAAGCTTAGAGAAATTCAGAGAAAGGTGTACTCATTTCTATGACCAAAGGTCTCTATTTATACTACGAGTATAGAAGAGGAGCCTTTGGGTCATCAATCACAATTATGATCATATTGATGATCATAAACATCAATGCCATTATTCTATAGCATAATTATCCTTAATACTCCTCAATAATATCAGAGATTATGAGCATTAAGAAGAATCCAAGGCATTAGCTCCATTGAAAACGGGAAGAAAAGCAACAGTAAACTTTCCAGCCCCTATCGCCGAGTCGGCGGTGAGTCCATCCCAAGGATCGCCGACTCGGCGATGCCTTCTGACCAAAATAGTGACTTTCTAGAAGCTAAAGCCGATTCGGCTTTAGCTCCTACAGGGGGACCGCCGAGTCGGCTGAAGGCTGACTTGGTTTTTCCCCTTAGCTTGCTTTGTCCTATCTTTTAAATGCCTTACGGACTTAGTATATTAATACGTTTTGTCCCACTACTTTTAGTAGCTTAGTGATTTATACGGACATAGTAATTTGATACGTATTGTCCCACTACCTTAGTAGTACATAGTGATTATATACAGGATTATTAGACACTAAATGTTCAACAAAAATGAGATTAGAATGGAACATTAAACAAATTTGTAGTTGATATTTTCACTTATTGACGTTGGTGTTTTATGCTGTTTAAGTTGGTATTTTTCAATAATCAAGTTGATGTTTTATTATGATGAAGCTGGTGTTTTATTATGATGAAGTTGGTGTTTTAAACACTATAAATTTTATATATGGTATCGTAACATATTAAAGTTGGTGACTCGGTGTAATATGTTGCTTAGGTTGGTATTATAGCATCTCGTATTTGGTATTTTAAATGCTTGTAGTTGGTGTCTTAATATCATGAAGTTCGTGATTTAGTATCTGAAGTTGATGTTTTAGTATACTTAAGTATGCTGAAGTTAGCGATTTAATGTGTTGAAGGTGGTGGTTTATGCTGCTTAAGTTGATATTTTACAAAAATAAAGTTGGTATTTCTTTTTAGGAACAATCCCCAACAACAGCCTTGTAATTTACTCGTTTTCATTTAAACAGCCTCCAACTTCGTTTATCCTCAACAACAGTCACCAAAGTACCAAAAGTGACATCGAAACAGCCAAGTTGCCCAAATGATCGGTTGTTAGCCTATTCTTACCTTTGACCATGGCTTATGACCGTTGACCAAAAATAAAATTTAAAAAAAAAAATTTACTTCCTTCATCCCTTACCTTTCACCATTCACTCTTCTTCCTCCATTACTTTAATGGCGAAAACTCCCTCTCAGGCGCGTCTATGATGATTACGAACCTCATCTTCAACAGGCTGAAGAAACCCTAATTCGATTTGACCCTAAATTGATTTAGGGATATTCGTTTATGGCCTGTAATAAAGTATGTGAGCAACTAAAGGATGGGTTATCGCCTTTAATTATCGTTCGAGATTCATGTTTGGGTCTGTGTTCGACTCCATGAAGCTCCAGATTTGAAGATTCACTCTTGGTATTCTGCTATGGGTTAAACCCTAAATTTGAATTCGTCAAATCGAGCCTGGAGTTCGATGAGATTAAAGCTTGGATGTGATTTACTGACCCCCATGGAGGACTTTGAAGATGCTTTCCAGTAATTGCAAAAGTTTGGGCTATGGCTTGAAGGATCTGGTTCTTCATTCCCCATGGATTGAAGGTTCAAAGCATGCTTGAGGAGTTCTTGAACTTCATAAGGTATCTGCTTTCTTTTCATGGTGTCTTAGTCTTGCCCTGGTCAATTTCAATTTCCATGGGTTTCTTCAGCCTGTTGAAGATGAATGGTGAAAGGTAAGGGATGAAGGAAGTTAATTTTTTTTTTTTTAATTTTATTTTTGGTCAACGGTCAAAAGCCATGGTCAAAGGTAAGAATAGGCTAACAACCGGTCATTTGGGCAACTTGGCTGTTTCGATGTCACTTTTGGTACTTTGGTGGCTGTTGTTGAGGATAAACGAAGTTGGAGGCTGTTTAAATGAAAACGAGTAAATTACAAGGCTGTTTCAATTTCCATGGGTTTCTTTTTATGATGAAGTTGGTATTTTTATCAGTGGAAGTGGGTATTTAACTAGTCATAATAAATGTTTTTACCAGTAGAAGTTGGTATTATAATGTACTTCTATAATAGTAAGTATTTTACATGTACAAGTTGGTACTGTGATAGTTTATAGTAGATGATTATTTTAATAAAGTTAGGTATTTTAATGATGGTTTATAGTAAGTATTTTTGGCAGTAGAACTTAATATTTTTATAATTAATATGATAAAATAAGGAATTCTATATGGTAGGCATGAACTTTGCATAAGGCTTGTGGTAGTAAATCTTAAAAAAATCTCACATAATAACATTGTACTTTTGGAATTCAAACTGCTGTAACCCTCGCAAAGCTGAATGTACAAAACGCATAACAAATCCAAAAACAAAGCTCAACATGGTAGAAACCATGCATAAAATTAATCACCGTCTTATCAATCAGAACTTGATAAAGACATCAACTTGCAAGCAGGGGCGAAGCCACATCGGGGGCCGGCCGAAAATGTAAGCCTTTGTACTTATGGTTTCGGCCCCCCTTATTAATATTAATATACTCCCTCCTATTCACACAAAATGGGACATTTCTATTTTGGGTCAATTCACACAAAATGTCCTATTTCTATTTTTACCCTCACCTTTACAATTAATTTAATCAATTAAAATACCCAACTACCCCCACTTTTACTACTCCTAATACCCAACTATCACATTTACAATTGACTTAATCAATTAAAATACCACACAATTCCACTCTTAATAACCGTGCCCAACTCAAATGTCCCATTTTGTGTGAATAAGGTGAAAATAACATCAAAAAATTTCGAAATAATTAATGTTATGCAAAATTTTAAAAATTTTCTTAAATTACAGGAAAAATTACCTAAAATAATCCAAACAATTCACGATTTTCCTATAATAATCCCAACTATTGATTAACCATGAATAATCCTAACTTTGAGGAGCATTTTCCTGGAGTAAACCCGGTGATCGGATGACTTGCTATAGCAAATTTTATTTTTTTAAAAAAAAAGATAAATTAAAATAAAATGTCGAAAAAAATGTTGAAAAAATGTTCATAAAAAGTTAGTGATTTTTTAATTATCTAGAATTTTTTATGTAAATTTTTAAAAATATTTTCTAGTTTTAAATTAATATTTAATTTATTTTTTTTGTGAATTACCTACTATAGCGGGTCATCGGGTTACCCAAGTTTACTATAAGAAAGTACCCCTCAAAGTTGGGATTATTCATGGTTAATCAATAGATGAGATTATTATAGGAAAATCATGAATAGTTTGGATTATTCTAGGTAATTTTTCCTAAATTAAATGATTATTTGAAAAAAGTTGTTGTATACCCACGCATTACTCTATTTATTTACTCAACGACCAACATATTTGTTCTAATGTTTTAGCCTTAGTTTTGGTTAATATTGTTATTTGCAAGTAGTTTTGATTTGGGTTTACGATGTTATTCACATTTCTCTCTGTACAAGGCCTCCTACTATATAGGGGGAAAATTGACCACATTTCTATGATCATCTCATTAAAGGGGTGGGTGGGGGTATCGAATATCGATTGTCCTTTATCTTTCTCCATCCGACCTTCATTTACGAGCAAAATTCTGTCACTTTTGAATAAATCATCGTTATCTAGGAAGTACAACAAAGCATTAAACTTACCTTATTTTTTGTTTTGTAATATGATGAAACTATTTGTTTTTTTTTCGTTAAAATAATATGATGAAACTATAAACTATTGTTAATGTTTGTAATAACTAGTTTAGCATTTACATACCAGATTGCTGACAATGATTAATTTTATTTTGCTCATTCTAGTTGTTTGTATATTATACTCTCTTATTAATTTCAAGAGTTTTCAAGAGTTTTACTCCCTCTGTACTAAGATATTGCGCCAATAGTTTTCACAGCAAACATTGACATTTCCTAAAAAAAGTTGTAGAAAAATGAAGGAACGAATTAAAATTGGAGAATTGATTGCCTTAAATACAATTAAAAAAAGGAAGACTTTTGTTAAGGAGGAATAGGATCTTGTAAGTTGTAACTATACCAGATCAATAAAGTGAACAAATTGAACAGCATTCTATAAGCAACATTAAAAGTCGAATGTATGCAACGTTATCGATAACGAAGAAATTGTTTCAAACATTATCTGCAACTTCACATAACAGGTGTACATGAGGGGAAGAAAATATGATCAGGCGGTAAACTATTGGTTCAATGTAACAAATGATAATAGCTAAGATAACAAAAAGATACCAACAAAAAACATACAATATTAGATCATCACTAACTAACTAACTAGAAGAAATGCTGCAAGTGTTTACCCCATCTTTGCAATCACTAGTGAGGTCATTGAAGGTCTCGAGCTGCTTTTTACCCCTTAAGAACACTTCTGTATCGACTGATATCCTCATGTAACCATCAAATTCAACAGGTGCTCCGTTGTTGAGTTTCCTCGTCTTAGTGTACCACTCGCTGTCTGTTTCCCAAAGATCTTGATAATCGTCTAGAAAATGTGTCGTGTATTTGTCTTTCAAGGGATCAAAGAATGACCTGTCAGGCTCATTTGTAGCAATATAGAGGTTTCTTCCTTCCTCAACTTTGTCCTTTAATGTTGTAAGAAGAGCGTCAGGTGAGGTATCCTTATCAAGATTAGGCCAAAGTTCTTTGTTCATCGCTTTCTCCCCTCGAACAATATGAACAGAATCATAGTCCCAGTTCAATCTAGATGCAATTGCAGAAACAACGTCCATTAACCTTCTTGACTTCCATAACATGTGCCATGGTCTCTGAATAACAGACTCCGCCTCTCCTTCACACACCCGATACCAGTAATTGTCTGGTTCAACAGTACCAAACTTTCTGATAATCAACGTATCCTTCACATCTTTGAGCTTCATAGGTGTAACCCTAAAATCTTCAACAAGATGAAGACTAAGTCTATCTTTCCTCTGCCACTTGTTCCAATCAGCCCAAAACTGGTTTTGATCCAAAACCGAAGCTTCCTCTTTCAAATGCTCAAAATCAAAATAGAATCGGAAATCTTTTCCTTCCTCATTTTGTCCTGTCTTGGTATACATAGATGATAGACATATGCTCAGGTCCATGATCAATGTACGGTTCAAATACTGAGCTTCACCAAGTGAACACAAGAAACTCCAAAGGTAGTGATTCATGCTCTTGCATCTATCTCCACCCCCAGCGTAGTACAAGTACTTTCCACTCTTGAATGCCGCTTCTGATTCAACAACAGGAAGGCTATCGTTTACTATTTCCCCAACAACCGGCAAAGATGCCACTTCACCTTTTTGGGCTTCCTTCTCAAAGATAGCTTGCTTGTTTAGCTTTCTCTTCCTTGCATTAACTCCAGTATGGTACTCACCTATTGATGTCACACTCAAACTGCAATTCTCAGACTTAGAGACCACAAATCTCCTGTAATCCTTATAAAGAGATGCGGTCTTCCCTTCTTTAGGTCTGAACCGCCATGCCATGTCACAAGTGTTATCCTCATCACCACGAACTGGCTTTCCGAATCGATAAAAGTGAATGTCCTTGAACTTCTCAATGGCAGCTCTCATCATAGTATGGAAAACTTCTGGGTCCTTGCATTCAATTGGTTTACCAGTCTCATTCTGACAGTCAGACCCCACATTAGCCGCAAGTTCAGCACTATCAGCTACATCAGTAATATTTATGAAAGTGTTGAAAGCTGTTTGATTTGCTGCCATGAAGTCTTCCCCAGTCTTAATAACGGTACTATCAGACTCAAAAGTGGCATTGGAGGTTGACGTGAGGAAATTGGAGATCTTATCGGAAGGATGGAAAAGAGGATCCTCAGGTTCATAAGTAGCGGCAATAATGGTGAAAATTAACACCCCAACAACAAAAATACTGAAACATACATTTCCAATCATTGCTAGAGCATGTTGACCTATGTTTTCGGGCCTAAAGCTCCCAGTTCTCAAAAGAGGAGCACGTCCAAGCATCTTGACAGAATGAACAGCTTCAATCCAAAATCATGAATTTAACTGAAAATAGGCAAGCGGTCAGCAAAAATACCAATATAAACTTGTAAAAAATTCAAAACTTGTCCAGATCATGATCACATGAGTATTACCCAAAAAGAAAGCAGTACTAATGCAGCTCACTTCATCAGATGGTTAAGTTTCAATTGCTGCTTTGCAAATGCAGCAATGACATCCAATCAATTAAAATAGGAATCAGAAAATTGCAATGTCTTTTTTTAGCTCATTAGATTCATATGAGGCTGTCCAAAAAGAAATGTATATTGTTTATGAATTCGTGATTTTATTTTCCTTTTCCATATATTGAAAAGCTTATGATATAAATTATAAGCAATGTACACAGTTAATTTATATATGTACTCCCTTAGTCGAACTGATTTTACTGCTTTATTGAAAATATTTCCACTCTAATCAATTTCATCCGCACATTTCTTCTCTTTTCATATCAATTAGAGTTCAAAAATTATGTCTGATATTGAATTAGACAAGAATAGGCCTTGGCATTATTGCTAATAGAGAAACTAGACAAGAATATGACATGATATTGATAGTTTTTAGTTATATTGATAGGGATACACTACCATATTAACTTGAATCTCAAAATTTTTAGACCAAAAACTGATCCATCATTCTTTTCGCCATAATATTTATTCTCAATTAAAACAGGACCTTAGCGAAAATATACTATCATCAAGAGAAGTAAATATTTTAGTAGCCTTTTAAACTAAGGTTTTCTTGGTTTAGGACTCTCAAATTGCATGGAAACAAGCTTAAATTTTTGTCCATAGTACCGGATAAGATTGTAGGGGATGGTTTTTCCATAAGATTGGTTTGCCATTGTAATTCCATCTGTAACTGATGGTATCATATTGCAAACAGGATTAGTTTAGTACTAACAGTTTTATTTGGCTTTTTGGACCATTTGTTATTGGACTGTCATTTTGATGCAAATTTGGCTTTTTAAGGTATTGTTTTTATTTTGTCTAATAAATGCTAATAAGATAGAGATCAACTCAGATGAATTGCAAACAGGATTGGTTTAGTACTAAAAGTTTTAGTGAATTCAACAAAATTCAAAAGAACATTTCACATTTCCAAAAATCTAATCCAAGCAGGCATAAAAAAAAAAAAGAAAAATAAAAATCGTAACGCGATCACATATTAGATTCAAAAAACCTAACTACGAACTGTAAACTTGGTTCCAATTAATAGCATTAGATTTTAGATAGCACCGACAATTTGAAGAAAATTCTATAAACCCCTAAACTGAGACAAATTTAGCAATTGACTGAATTACAATACCTTCAACAATCAACCTCAAACAAACAAACAGAAATAATTCAACTAAGATTCAAAAACCACTCAGTCGGAAGACGAAATTACAAGATCTAAGAAACAAAATAGCAGATGATATGAAAATGATGAACAAATTACTGTAGCAAGAAAAAGATTTAAATCAAGAGAATGGCGTACCTTTAGCATTTCAGTTGCAAGATCTGACGTCTGGAATGATCTTCGGAGAAAATTTGGTATCGAGTAGAGAGGAAATCGGGAAAGAGGATCCGAGTGTGAGTGAGAGGACTGAGACGAATACTACTCTGCAGTCGGCAATGAAGTTCAGTGTCGAAAGAATTGTGACCCTTGGATGGTGAGAATTTAGTAGGGAAATCAAGGTCAAACATTTACTCACCACCGACATTACCATTACGAGAAAATCCTTTTTATTTAGGAAAAATTACCCAGAATAATACGATCTTTCACTGATTTTCCAAGAATAATACGAACTTTCAATTAACCACCAATAATACGAACTTTGACATGCATTTTCCGCTGGCATACATGACCTATTTATAACCGGTAGTATAAGTCTTTTTTTGACCGTTGCTCAGCAGGTTTCATCTCGTATTATTGGTGGTTAATTGAAAGTTCGTACTACCGGTTGAAACTTGCTGAGCAACGGTCAAAAAAAGACTTATACTACCGGTTATAAATAGGTCATGTATGCCAGCGGAAAATGCATGTCAAAGTTCGTATTATTGGTGGTTAATTGAAAGTTCGTATTATTCTTGGAAAATCAGTGAAAGGTCGTATTATTCTGGGTAATTTTTCCTTTTATTTAAAAGATTAAACTCATCTCAAATAATAATAATAATTCTTGATTCTTTTTTTTTTTTTGAAGATAATACTTCCTCCGTTCCAATTTAGTTGCACCACACCCTCTTGGCACAAGAATTAAGGGCTGTCACATCATGTCTGATGATATATGATTGATGGTGATATGTGGGGTAGGAATAAAGTGATAATAAAATAATTGAAATAAAAAATTAATTAATGGAAGGTAGGTATTGGTTGTGGGTATATTAAATGATTAATGAGATGATATATGATTGATGGTGATATGTGAGGTAGGAATAAAGTAATAATAAAATAAGATTATTCTTTGCCAAATATAGTAATGGTGCAAGTATTGTGAAACAGCCAAATAAGGTAAGTGTTGCAAGTATTTTGGAACGGAGGAAGTAATTCTTAATTCTTAATTCTTATGGCATCTAATTTTTTTTTTTTTTTGAAGTGAAATAGAAATTTATTAAGGAGAAGAATCAACAATCATAATGTCCTTAATCCAAATAGGACTTGAGTTTAGCCAAATATTCTCACAACTACTGTTCGTGGCCCAATAGGCGAGCCTATATGCTGCCTCGCTACATTCTCCATATCAAAAGGAAAACCTAATGTTGCTGAAAAAATCACAATGTGAAAGGATATTGTTGATTATAACTTGGGAATGAAGGCCCCTAAGGCATAATACTAAGACACACACTCATCTTACATGCAAAAAACAATAAAATAACCTAAACTACATGCAATCACTCCCATGTTTGAGAGAGTGTAGAGTGACTAAGCAAGTTACTATTCACGAATGAATAGTAATTCCTTAGCCACTTTTTATTTATAACTAGTTGTGGGGTCACGTGCGAACGCGATCCCCCAATTTATACTATCAGATTTCATAACAGCATGCCTTAAACTCTTAGAAAATCAAGGCGTGAACACGACTTTGAGCTAATACGAACATTGCAAATTTGTGGAAATAAGAAGTTAATCAAAGCACGAATTGCTCGACATCATTCATTAAAAGGGATACATTTATAGAAGTCGTACAAGCAAAAGGCATAAGTAGCATCCCACAAATTGTTAGACTAATAAGATAGGAACATGGTCAACAAGACTAATAGATGCAACTTTAATCTAATGTTTCTAAAAAGCAGCCTATGTAAAAAAGTTTTAAGCATCCATGATAGGACTACAAAAGTTTCAATGCACATAATGAAGAGTGTTCAAAAGTTTTTATGCATAACATAAAAGCTCAAAAACAATTATGTTAGAACGTCAGCAGGTGGGTCATCTAGATTAGAACTACAAACCATCTGACCAAAATCTAAACGACGACGAACTTGCAGTTATGATGCAGTCAATGATGGAACAGAAATAGGCGGCAGGAAGGCAACTTGATCAATAACAAGAGAAGGGGTGAAAATCACTTGCGAATTCTCTGACTTCGTAGGCTGTGGAGAAGCGAACCCATATGTATCATTTGGATTTATGTCCTTAGACGAAATGTTGGATTGGAGTTGTCCTATTGGTGGCTGCATATCTTGAGAAGCAAGCAGCTCGACTATAAGCAATTTTAATACCCACTTTAGGACTCTGTTTTATGATAGCGCAATTGTCGGCCCTACTTCAATGCATATTGGTTTATCTTTGAATGAGTTCGCTATTTCTTGATACGAATTAATCTCCTCCTATATGTTAAAACATGTTAATATTTAGCATTATTATTAAACAAAGTGTATGCTTATATTACTAACATAAGTTGTTGGAGCATATAAAACATCAATTGCCATGTGGTAATTGAAGGATGTGAGATTGATAGAATTTATGCTATCAACAGCATTGAATGTTAGAGCTAACCTCAAAAATATATAGAGTTGTTACAGGAATAAATAACATTGAGATAATGTAAATACCCACTCCACTTGATCCTACGTCACAAGTATGACCCCTAAAAACTTTACCAACTAAACTGAGTGACATCTACCCAGAGTCATGAAATCGAGTAAGCATCGTTGCAACACTAATACTTCCAATTTCTTAAAACAAGCGTTTCAAATAATCAACAATTCTTCCATTAAACAAGAAAATTAATTAATAATCAGTTTGTAGCAAGGAATTTATTAGAACAATCCTTTAACAGTTGTTGCTGCATTTTAGTATCTTATCTTTCCATCAGTAAAATTATTAATTAGTATTATATCATTAATCATGAAGTATTAGGAAAACCAATAAAAAAATAGTTATTGTTTTGACAAACATAACAACTTTCTTCAACAAGACAACAATTCAATATCAATCTCATTTGACAATCAACTATTATGTCGATAGGGTTGCATATATCCGACCTCCAAACCCAGTTTACATATACCTAAACCCCAAACCTTGATTGCAACTTGAAAATATTCGACCCCCAAACCTTGGTTGCAACTTGCAAATCCGACCCCTAAACCCAGGTCCCATTTGACTTTCAGTCTCATTTGACAAATCCTAGGCTTGACCTATCTAGATCATGTCCGTTCATTTGATTAAAAACAATCGCATAACATATAACGCAAAAGAATAGAAAATATTTGGTTAACCCTATACTATTATAGGCCATAGGGTATTTACCCTGGTTGAATGCACTAATCAACTATTGAACAATAAGCAAAACTTCAAAGTTCATCCAAAAATGAGTTGCATTATTGCTTTAATTATGTAAACAACAAACATGTTTCTAAAAATAGTGCTAATTATCAACAAACAAACATTGCAAACAAAGAAAAAAAGTTTTAAAAAAAGTTATCGTTAGAAATGATAATGAATCAAGTTTCTCACTCCAACAATTTCCTGCTTAGGCTGTAAAAAATACCATAATCTTCAAATTTGGCCTTAGTTGTACCTCAAGGGCAGACGACACAACTTCACTTATTTACAAGCAGATACCTAAACGCAATGCATGGTTTTGATTTGAATAAACAACCAGTGAAAATATCAGTGTGTAATATATATTTGCAAGTGAAAAAAAATAGGGATTTACTTCTCTAGTTAATTTGAGATGTCATTGAGTGTGAATCAAGAACTCGAATAAGAGCCAAATACTGAATGGATTGAGAAGACACCATATCTGAAAAGGAGCAGGCCTAAAGAAGGGAGTAGGAGGCACAAATTTGCGGACAACGCACGATCACACAGTAAGCAGCCCATACAGCAGAAGCAGACCAGTAGCAAATGAAAGAGAACAACAATTATACAACACAACCGCCAAGAAATTAAATGCAGCAGGAAAGTGCCTAGTAAAAACACAAAAAACACATGAGCTTTGGATTTAATAAAATCACCCAAGAAAGTGTCGAATGCAAAACAAACTAAGCACTCGAGATCAAGTAATTGAGAATAAGTTAATTGTGATAAGCCTTGAAACCCCACGCAAAAAAAGAGGTGGCTCTTTTAATGTCTATTCTAACGTACACAAATCAGCAAAACTCTAGACCTGATAACACGAAGAGTGTAGTCTATGCTGCAAAGATTACACGCCACTCAAAAATAAAAGGTGTTTCTTTTAATGTCTTCTCTTTGTGCATTTATTTAAAAGTCGACACTAACAAATAATGTTAAATGCGGCAAGGAAGAGCAACATACTAATAGACTTAATGAAATTAGTGATGTAAGACCTTTGTGATTTTTCTTTTTTGAAAAAGGCTTTATAAAGCACAATTCGAACTAATATTTTGATTAAAGTACACAATTAGTGCATATATCATCACTTACAGTTACATGATTTGAAAATTGAAGGTATGTGCTTTCCACTAATTAAGTCTAAAAGAATTGTACCAAAGATATAAAATAATTGTTTCTTTCAATGAAAATTTTTATATGAGAACTTCCTTTACATATGGCAAGTTATTATCACTGCCAAAGGAGAAGCTAATTTAAAACTAAAACATCACAAAAGGAAGTAAATTGTAAATTTGATGTAACTGATAGTTAGTAAGTGATTCAAATTTTAGAAACACTAGAAGGTAAATTTCTTCTATCAAATTTGTAAAACTTGTGAGGCCCTTCCCTAAATTCCTTGCTCAACGGGATGATTTGCACATCGGGCTACCCTTTGTGAGACATTGAAGTAAACGACAAAAGCTTACCTCCTTGGTTGGCAACCTAAATTCATATAATTCTTCTAGTATATTAAGCTGCAAGTACTCCCTTACTTCCTTTTCTTGCCTAGCTTCTTCTGCATCAATGGCTTTTGATTTCTTCTCAATATCTGGATAAGACTCATTTGAATCAGAATCCATTTCTCAACCAGAACCAGATCGGGGACCCATTTTATTTCCTGCAAAAAACATTGGGACCCTTTATTTCCTGCAAAAAACATTTGTCTTTCTTTAAGCTATGAATCCCTCAAACTTAAATATAAAACAAAGCCCAAAAATGGTTCCATGATAAGAAATTCACCATAACAATCAAGCCACACTTGTTGAGTTCGAAATTCAATTAAGTCAATTGAAAGCACCCAAGCCAAAGTCCCAAAAATGCCTGCACATACAAAGCTCTCAACAAAAACAAGTCATAAACACCAACTTTACTATACACTTGAATATAACATTCACAAAATTCAAAGTGTATTATATATCACAACTATCAACGAATACTTGTCAACAGAAACTTTAAGTTATGCATGTAACACCCCTGAATTTTCGACCCCTTGTACGAAACCAAAATCGTAAAAGACTGGAGGAAATTCGGGTGTTACAATGCACCTACACTAAACAATCACAAGATTCTCTTATTTTGTATAACAAAAATCCTAAAGGAAAGACAAACCAAATTAACTATAAACAAAAAAATACATATACTTTTATAATACACTATAATGACTCAAATAATAAATTTTAAACACACCCATTAAAATTAACTAAAATCTTAGGAAACCCAATTTTGTGAACAACATAAGAAAATGCATAGACGGTATTGGACTAACCATAGTTTGTGGAACTGATCTTCATGATTGTGCAACACAGTTGATGAGTTATTAATTAATGAGCATTGGACATTTCATTAAGCAATTCAAAAATAGGTTTTGCATAAAGATCCAAAAACAGTTCCTCAAAACACCCAAAAAGAACTACCAAGCAACAAAACTCCAAACCAGACTTCAATCAACAGAAGCACAGCAAAAATATTCAGTAATTTGTAACACATATAACCCAAAATTCCACTCCTTAAAACCCAGAAACCAAAAACAAAACCCAAAAAAACCCATAAAGGATTAGAATTAATACGTGGTAATGGTATAGAGAAGAACAAGGTGGTAACTTGGTAATGGATGAAAGAGAGGCAAGAATGATAAGTCTAGAAACCAAAAAAGGTTAAATCTTTCTATCACTAACTTTCTTAATGAAGTGAACCCCCATTTCTACTAAACAATTCAGATCTATTAAGCAAAATTTACATGTAAATACCAACTCTCGTCATATAAACCTTAAAAAAGCAAAACCCTAACCTTTTACATTAAACAACCATAATCAAACCCTAATATGACAAAAGAAAAACTAAGAAGTCATGAAAAAAACTAACCTTCGCCTTCGTCTTCGTTAGCATCACTGGCACCACTTCTTTTGCCATCACCAAATGAATTTCACAAGACAAAAGGAAGAGGGAGGAAATGGTGTGTAACACCCCGGCTCAACGGATCGCCGGTGACTACTCATAGAGACTGTAGACTAGCCCCATAGATCAACACAAGTATTTCTAACGCACTTTGGCCTCACTCGTGCTCACCCGAAAAACTTCCCAGGAGGTCAACCATCCTAAGATTGCTCTCCACCAAGCATGCTTAACTGTGGATTTCTTAGCAAATGGGCTCCCTAGAAAAGAAGATGCACCTTGTTGATATGAGTAGTCTATCAATCCCTTTTCAAGCTAAATCTGGGGTATGACATGGTGAAACACTGAAATGTAGAGTCAAAAGAAAAACGAAGCAAGAAGAAGAGTGGGAATAAGGATAGAAGCATGGAGAAAATAGGAATAAGAAAGGAAGAATGAACAGTAGATTCACTGTTCATTTTTGCAAAATGAACAGTGTTGAATCCTTACGCGTTTTTTATAGTTTAAGGATGGATGGATATGATCTTCACTTTTCCTTCTTTAAATTAATTATTTAATAAAATACTTCTTCCATTCCAAAATACACGCACCAAACCTTAATAACATGATATATTACAAACACTTATATGCATTAATCTATTTTAAAACAATAACCTAAAGACACTTACCACTTGCTTTATCTAACAATAACTCCTTCACACTCTGAGCTATATATGGAGTAATAGGGTTACGATTTACACGGATGTTGCGGTGACCATCACGAACTTTTCTTAAACCCTGGTGTCATCCACAATCTCCAAGCGTAAAACAACAATGAATATTGCAGTGGATCATACATTCATAGTAATGATATATACGGTGCGACATAAATGATTGACCCCAAACAACGATATAAGGACTCCTTGATTCATTTGATGAGAGGTCATCTACCATGTTGTAGCCACCTCTTTTGAAGTTGGCGAATTGTAGACACGTTGATCTAACATTGGATTATTACTGAGCAAAACTTTAGTATCCTCTATCACATCTAGATGGCGAGTGATTGGAAGAAATGCGCATACGGGGTGTACAGTATGATCTCCATAAGAAAACTAACAATAGTCAGAATTATTTCAAGGAAAACGTCACATCGGTTCTCTTTTTCATGTTGACCATCAAAAAAATCAAGTTGTAAAAATTTGGGTTTAGCAGGACCATCAGGCAATAAGCTTGGAACATAATAATAGAGATGGCCATGTAGCTTAAAGACATAAATGCCTTTGTGGGTACGGCCATTAATTGAACCTCCTAGTGAACTGAATGCGAACATATTGTTATACAAACGACAATACTTCCTAAAATGCTTTCCAATCTCAGTCTCATCTGTAAAAATAGCATTAGCAATGAAGGATACTCATTCATAGCAATTCTTATTTTACCTTCACCACAACAAATATATTTAGTTTCATACTCAAAGTGCTTAGCATTGCAATGTATACAGAATATAGCATCAGCAAGCTTATTGGACAAAGGCATACAATCATCAGCTGCAAGACATTAACACAAATTTCTAAAATTTTTTACTCTCTAAAAACAGAATTTGTAAAACATAGTTTACTTATCAATGTGTCAAATTGAAACCAAATACCTAATACAAGGAAACTACTACCTACAAAATAACAAAACTGTTGCCCAATGATAGCAATTGAGCTTATGCTAACTAAAGACAAATAGACTAAAGCATTGATCTCCCTCCATCTCTTCAAACAAAGTAACATCACAAAGATGTTTACAAAGTTTAACATTACATGATAACAACACAAAAAACCAATGCAATCTACATTTGTTTCTTGAGCATGTTCCATAAAAGTCAATTATCCCTTGTTAATATGCACAAGCCCAAAACCAAATTCTGCAACCATAGTAAGTAAACAATATGTCATGGTCGATTCTTCGAAATAATTAGTCTCATAGTCTCTCTACAAACTTCTAGATATGTATTTTCTTGAAATAATTTGCCTCAATTGTCAATCAAGACCTGTCACTCAAAAACAAAAGTACTCCTCTAGTTTATATTCTAAACACCTAAAAACACTTCAATGCTTAAACAAAAGCATATAACTCACAACTAAAGATGGCAACGGGTCGGATCTGGACCGGGTCTAGGTGGACCCGGATGCAAATCCGTTTTCAAAAAAGGATCCAGATCCGGACCCGGATCCGCGGGTCCAATTTTGAAGGATCCAGATTCGGATCCGTGGATACTGCGGATCCAATATCGAATTCGGGTCCAAAACGGGTTTGACTTGTTTTGCTTTTTTACACTGACATTAACCGCAATATTATTCCAGAATGAAGTATAATATAGTTTTGATAATATTAAAACCTGTTTAAAAGATTAAAGAAGTTTCATTTTATTTAGTTTTGAAATAAAAAAAAATGTGTTAGTGAGAAAAAGTAAAAAAGGGAATTTGTGATTACACGGTTACACCTACTGCAACAAGGCCAATTTCATTGAGAATGCCAGAGCCACCAGAAGCAAAGTTAAGACCACGAAGAATCCAATGAGTTTTAGTATTATTTTCAACAAAAGCAAGAATTAAAGAAAGTTGAAGTTAATCACAAATAAAATCAGCTCAATGGGAATAGGAGTAGAGGTGTAGTCACTGACCTTATTAGGACTTAGGAAATACTTAGTAAGAATATTAAATATATACTCCTATTTCATAAAAAAAATAAAAAAACAGGTCCTTAGATCCGTGGGTTCGGGTCTGGGTAATTTTCTCAGATTCGGATCTGGACCCGTGAAATTTAAACGGACCCAGGTCTGACCCAGATCCGTCGGGTCTATTTTTTAAGGATCCAGATCCATGAAAACGGATACGGATCCACGGATCTGGATCGGGTCCAATACCCATTGCCATCCCTACTCACAACCAAACACAAAGCCCTAACATATTAAATATCATATACCTCATAATCATTTCAAAAAACACAAAATAACCCCAAAATGTAAACCCAACTTATCCCAAACACAAAATGATCAATGACATGATCAGCAAACAATAAAATCACAATATAAACTACATATACATTCCATCTAAATACACATCAACAATCAATGAGACATTTTACTTAAACCAATGCTCCACAAATAATCATAATCACCTCATAGCAACCTTGATCTCTTGTCTACCTAAACTTCATTATCATTAAAAGAAACATGTCAAAACAATAAGCAAACAACATAAGCATATTTCCTTCTGAAAATCATATGTATTCTTGATTTAGTTTTATCTCCATTACCATCTGCTGAAAAATTCAGCATTTTTGAAGAATTAGATTTAATCGATTTTAGTATCAAGGAAAACAAATAACCAATTGATGAAATCGGATTGCTGAATTACAACTAAAATCGACATAGAGTATTTATATAAAGTTTTTTTCTTTCTTCTCATGAATCAACATTCTTTATTTTTAATTCTTTCCCTCTTTTCAATTTTGTTTTATTTTATGTCACAAAAACCAAAAGACTCTTCCCTTTCTTGATTCAACCTTCCTTCGACACAGTCACACCATTCTCACCACACATTTTCAAACAAAAACAAAAAAAATCCAATGTACTCTTCTTCATTTCGACATTCTCTTTAAAAATTAGGGTAAAAACTCAAAATCGAGTGTTGTTGTTAAGTTAGAAGGGAAGAAGAAATATTGGGATGTAAATGAAGGAGAAATAATGGAATTTAATTCAAAAATAAAAGTATGGACTAGATTGAATAATATGGGTGGGATTCCAAAAGGGGTAAATAGGTGGGTGTCATTGATTAATGCTGAAAATGGTAATATTTGTGTAATGGAAAATAGGGAGAATAGTAATGGGGAAGGAATATTTATGTTGAAATTGAAGGAAAATAATAGAAAGATGAATTGGAGATGGATACATGTAAGAACTTCATTAAGATTTTCAAGAATCCTTTTCTTAGCTATAATTTTTTATTTGAATGGAGGAAAGGGTACATTAGTGAATTCACGTGCCACGGATATGCTAGGTCAAACATATAAAATAAAATTACAAGTTTATAGTAGAAAACCAAATTACATATGAGAAGTTCAAACCTTTGCTTAACATACACCAAAAGTAGATTACATCATCGGGAATCACCATATATCGAACAAAGTAACAAGAAGATTTTGTTGGATCTTGATATAAATTCTAGGCGAGATGCTCTTTCCTAAAACATCATTTCCTCCCTATTACGGTGCTTGGGAATAAATCGGAAATATGCTTTGAGATACAAAGAATTACACTAACTTCCGAGCACACGGAAATTAGAATGATGCAAGAGAAACTAAAGTGGAAGAAGATTATAAAATTACAAACGATAATTTCAAGTCCTCAATGTAAAATGCTAGAGAAGAAAAGAAATCAGAAATTCCATATGTCAAATAACACACAAGCCTTCTATATTTATAGAATAGCTCATACCGGTTCATGAAGCAACATAACACTTCATGAAACACGAGGTTGATCCGTGAAACACGAGTTCGATTCATGAACCCATGTCGCCTTTCACTCAACCCTTACATCCAAAGAACATGGCTAAAAGTAACCATAATAACTGTAGGAAGTTATTATATAACCAACAAAACAAAACAGAGCAAGAAACAAGACGAACCCGCACTAAGAACAGATTTGCGCGGGGTGCGTAATTCTACGCGGGGTGCGCAAATAGTTCTGACAACCTCCGCGGGCCGCGTAAAACTCTGCGGGGTGCGGACTTGCTTCTTGATAGAAACTCTACGGGGTGCGCACTCTGTTCTGTCCCATTTTTTCTTCCTTTTTAAATACACACTTTGCGATATTCTTAATTAATTTAATTAAATTTAATTATTTAATATAATTAATTAACCTTTCCGATAACCACTATACACTCTATATTCCAACAGGTCTTTCTTCTCCCATTGTTAGTAGTCTTTCTTCTTCAAGCTATGGTTCAAGCTACTATTCATTCAAGCTCTCAAACCCACGAAGAAATTCTTGTTCACCCACAAAATTAGGGCTTCATTAGTTCTTGTTCTTATTTAAGGTATAATTTTTCATTTTAAGTGTTCAAGTTCATTGTAATGTGTACTAATTTTGTTTTTTTATTCTCAGTGTTGGTTTCAACCTTCTTCAATGCCCACAAATGTTAGGTAATTAATGTCTTTGTATATAGTAAGTTATATTTTTGATATGTTTGTGTTTGTAACTATAAATGTTGATTTTATTTAAGAATGTGATTTTATATATGAAATGTAGTTGTTATTTAGAAGTTCTACATTTTACCTAGTTTTTATAATTAGTTTGTTCATTAGAATATGCATAATACTATTATGGTTAAATTAGGGTTGAATGAATGTGGTTATTATAATAAATATGTTGTTATTAAAATATACATAATGTTATTATGGTTAATCTGGGTTATATGAGTGATTATAACTTTCGCGCGTAAAATAGCTTAAACTTGATTTGTTATACACGAAACTTGGCACACAACACTATTTGGTATATATTATTGTGTTAAAGTGGTTAGAATCAAAAATAATTGTCATATGCTTGAAATTATGTGTTAAATTGCGTTTTTAAGTGTTTTGAAGCGTTTTTGTAACTTTTCGTGCGTAAAATAGCTTAAACTTGGTTTGTTATGCACAAAACTTGGCACATAATACTATTTGGTATATATTATTGTGTTGAAATAGTTTGAATCGAAAACAATTATCATATGCTTGAAATTACATGTTAAGTTGCGATTTTAACGGTTTTGAAGCATTTTTGTCACTTTCGGGCGTAAAATAGCTTAAATTTGGTTTGTTATGCACGAAACTTGGCACACAACACTATTTGGTACATATTATTGTGTTGAAGTGGTTAGAATCGAAAATAATTGTCAAATTCTTGAAATTACGTGTTAAGTTGTGTTTTTAAGTGTTTTTAAGCGTTTTTGTCACTTTCGCGCATAAAATAGCTTAAACTTGGTTTATTATGCACGAAACTTGGCACACAACACTATTTGGTACATATTATTGTGTTGAAGTGGTTAGAATTGAAAATAATTGTCATATGCTTGAAATTACGTGTTAAGTTGCGTTTTTAAGTGTTTTGAAGTGTTTTTGTCACTTTCGCACGTAAAATAGCTTAAACGTGGTTTTTTATGCACGAAACCTGGCACACAATACTATTTGGTATATATTATTGTGTTGAAGTGGTTAGAATCAAAAATAATTGTCATATGCTTGAAATTACATGTTAAGTTGAGATTTTAACGGTTTTGAAGCATTTTTGTCACTTTTGCGCGTAAAATAGCTTAAATTTGGTTTGTTATGCACGAAACTTGGCACACATCGCTATTTGAAATTGGTACATATTATTGTGTTGAAGTGGTTAGAATCGAAAATATTTATCAAATGCTTGAAATTACGTGTTAAGTTGCGATTTTAACGGTTTTAAAGCGTTTGTGGCACTAACATATATAATATATTTTTTTCATTGTGTTTTCACCAAAATAATAGCATTGACTGCGGCTACTATATTACTCCCTCCAACTCAACCAAGTTGTCCCATTTGGGTTAGGCACGGTTTTTAAGAGTGGAATGGTGGACTATTTTAATTGATTAAATTAATTGTGAAGGTGGTGATTGGGTATTGGTAGTAGTAAAAGTGCAGTTAGTTGGGTATTTTAATTGATTAAATTAATTGTAAAGGTAATAGTTGGGTATTGGCAGTAGTAAAAGTGGGGGTATTTAGGTAAAAAAATCATTGCCAATAATAGAATTAGGACAACTTGAGTGAATTGCCCATAAAAAAAAATGGGACAACTTGGTTGAGTTTGGAGGGAGTATTAAATTTATGGATG
>JAAKBH010000199.1:0-136667 GCA_019776075.1 Amaranthus palmeri | reverse complement strand
TATATATATATATATATATATATATATATATATATATATATATATATATATATATATATATATATATATATATATATATATATATATATATATTACCACGTGTCAAGTTGGAATTAGTTTTTTTATATACAAATTTAATAAAACAAACAATAGTAAGTCTCATGGGAGACGGTCTATCCTATAGACGGGAACCACAAAAGCCCAGCCCAACAAAATTCAGCAGCTTTTGTTTTTAGAAAATGTAAAACGAAAAAAAAACAAAAAAAAACTGCCATAACATAATTAGGCGTGATTTCACAAAACTATCAATGTTTCATAACTGCCATACGAACTTTTTGCCATTGAACATCAAAAAACAATAATCATCCTAATTCTAATGCTTATTGTCATTATAACTCCAAAATTCATTATTATAATGACTGACTTTTGGATTTATAATGACTATGTTTTAGAGTTATAATTATTAAGTTTTAGAGTTATAATGACTAAGTTTTGGAGTTATAATGAGTAAGTTTTTGAATTATGATGACTGAATTTTTGATTTATAATGACTAAGTTTTTGAGTTATAATGACTAAGTTTTGAAATGGTCGACAATGGCTTGAGATCTCTGAAGAATATGGTCGAATATGGAGATGAAGGTTGAAGAGTAATGGCGAAATGGCGTAAAGGTGGAAGAGTAATGGACGGTTCCTTCTTTCAAAACATTGGAAATCAGTTTTTTTTTTTATTTTTTTTAAAATTTAAAAAATCAGTTAATGGGATGGGTAATGAATTGGTCCATTTTGATGGTCTATAGGATAGACGGTCTTTCCTGAGATTTTGTGAACAAAATAACTTTCACTATTGTCCACATTTTTTTTAAGATAAACCTACCCACATTTCTTGGAAGTCTTGTTATAAAAAATATTAAATAAAACTTTTTATTTCCCAAAATTCACAATTGGAGCCTTTCACATAATTTTCATTATATTCATTAGCCACCCAAAATAGTAAACTACTTGCCAAGTTGCCAATCTCTTAACCAAGTAATGGACTTACAAGTGGGTTCCATGCACACAAGTTTCATGGAACTTGGGCTTCCGCAAATACCTTACACAAATTCCCTTACAAATCTACCAAATACTACATCCTTTTTTTCACCGGAGATGATCTCTTTGAAAGACCATCTCCAATTAAGTCGACTTATTATATATTTTGTTCAAAAAATTTATGAGTAGGTATTAAAAATAATGTAAGTAGACATTTAAGATATTGAAAGTCGGTATTAAGGATAATGTTAGTAGACATTAAAAATACAGTAAGCAGACATTAATCTTTAATGGGTTGGGCTTAGACTTAGAGGTGTTCAAAACAAACCCAAAGACCCGATAGACACTTGACTTTATAACCGAATCCGATTTGATCAGACTTAAAACTAGATTTACAATTATGTAAAAATCAATGTGAACACAAAACCCGATTTTAAATCGACCTGAAACACCTAACCCGTAATCAACCCAATAACCCGAATGAACACCTCTATTTGGACTTGTCTCTAAGAGACCTAGATACTAGCTTTTTTTTTTTTCCTTGTTGTAATTCCCCATAATTTTACCAATCTATAACTGCCTCTCATAAGTGATCCCCTTCCCCTGTTTTCTCTCTTTTTTCATCAATCAATTAAGAACTTTGATTGCTTCTCAACATCATTCAGGTAACCGTCCATACCTTCATCTTATTTCATAATCAATCTGCATGCACTTCTACCTTAATCTTTGATTTATATCTTATTTTTACTATTATTTCATCCTTTGCTTATTTTTTGTATTTTTAAAATTTATCTTCATTTTCAAATTAGGAAATTATTTTTCCTCCTGTCCTGCTTCAAATTAAAGGAAATCATATACCTAGGTATCTTCTATATTTGTCTTCCTATGAAAAAGTATGGATCTTTTCTTCTGTTCTGCAAATTAAAGAAATAGGGTGGTGGGGTAATTTAGTTTTGTTTTACGTTTTTTATTCTGGAATGGTATTAATTATTTTAAATTGTAGTTTTATCAATTTCTATATTTGAAGTAATAAACATTTTTAAGGGTTTTGTTCTAATGGCAGAAGTTTTTTGTTGTATGATTTGTTTTACAGATCATAAATCATATTTCATAAATTCATACTTAGGGTTATTATCCTCATCATATGCTGATAAATGATCTAATACTGCAAACAAAATATTTTTAGTTGTATGATTTGTTATTCCTATAGAGTGATCATTAATCATAATTCATTATTCTGACAATTTTGTAATCAGGGTTATATTTATTTTGACTATGGGATAAATGATCTGATAGCTTTAATAAAAAGAAATGATAATATGATGATGAAATTTCTAATTTCTGGAAATTTTTTCAAGCAATTCAGTATTTTACTGATAATTTTGAATTTTAATTTTTGTTGGCAGTAATCAAAAATGGGTGATAGACCTTGGGATGAACTGATGCCAGACACATTAGGTTTGATATTTCAAAAGCTTCCACTTGATGAGATACTAAATGTAATCCCAAGTGTATGTAAATCATGGGCCAAGGCGGTTCGAGGCCCTTATTGTTGGCAGGAGATCGATATCGAGGAGTGGAGTCGTTATCGACGACCTGAAAGCATTGATCGAATGCTTGTATTGCTGATTGGAAGGAGCTGTGGTTCGTTGCGCAAACTATGTGTCTATGGCTTAGCATCTGAAATGAGCTTATCCTTAATAGCTGATCAGTAAGAGAACATCACCCTAACTGTATTTATGTAGTTTAATCCTCTGCTTTTACGTTTGTGCGGGTGCTGATTTATTTTGATAGAATAGAAATTAACTAGAAATTAAGTTAATCAAAAAGGAACATCTCTAGATAGAAATTAACTAGAAAATTATCTTTAAAACAAAACATTTCCATACCAATTAGAATCAACTAGATTTGATTGTTTGTTGCTTCAAGATGATGATTTTCTTCCATTGCAATTAAGAAACTCTGTCTTGGACATATGCAATTGATTGTGAAAGGAGTATGATTTATCCTGTTATACTTAACATGGTTACGAGTTGGTTGCTTAACGTCTTGCTCGTTAGAATTTGTCTATTGAGTGTTGATCGTGTTGAAACATGAATTTATGGATACTAGAGGAGGGATGTATGCCTTTTTCTTTTTACTATAAGTCTTAATCGGAAACGAAAGGTTGCATACTTTTACCCCAAACCGTGCATAGGTGGGAATCGCGTCATGACATTAGGGTAATATATGTTTGTTTCTATTCTATTTGACATTGATGACTTATTTTCAGAAGTGACAACTTTTTTTCCTAAAACTTAACTAATGTCAATTCTATATATAAGGAGAAATGTGTAATGCTTGTGCTTTCTCTCTTCCTTTCTTTTTTTTGGATCACAAGTTAAGTTGAGGGAAGGGGAGGGGATCTAGGTGGGAATCAAACCCAGAGTCTTATCTAGGAAAAGTGGTACTTGCTCCAACTGAGACTTATCTCGAACCTAGAGTCTTATCTACACTAGATTGTGTAAAAGGCAAGATTTTAGAACTTTGAATAGTTTGTGAATAAAAATGTACTTAACAGAACAAGCATTTATTGTTACTATGCTCCTTAACATAAATTAGACAATCTAGTGTGTTATGTGTTTAATTTGTCTTAAAAATTTGAACTTGTTTGGTATTGCAAGTGCCAAGTCCCTTCAGAATCTACGACTGCCAAGAAGCGAAATAAGCGACTCAATGGTGGAACAAGTTGCTGCAAAGCTTTCTAGCCTCACTTTCTTAGATTTGAGCTACTGCACCAAAATTGGAGCTCCTGCTCTTCAAGCATTCGGAAAGCACTGCAACCTTCTCACTAGTTTGCAGAGAAACATGCACCCTTGGGATGTAACAGAACGCATGAACCAAGACGCGGAAGCATATGCTATATCTGCAACGATGCCACAACTCAAGCACCTCGAATTGGCATACTTGAATGTTACAACGGATGGCGTTCTTCAGATCATTAAAAACTGCCAAGAGCTCGAGTTGCTGGATATCAGAGGTTGTTGGAACGTAAAAACTCGATGAAGAATTTCTAAAGAAACGTACAAAGTTAGAGGTGGTGGGACCTCTAGTTGTAGATTACTGTGGCAATGTGAAAGATCGTTTGAATCTCTACCATGGTTCCTCGAGCTTCTGGGCATGGGGTTTTGCCGAAATGGACGAGTATGATGATGGTAGTGATGATGTTGCCGATATGTCCGATGATATCTGGGACGATGTGCATGAGATGCAGGACTTAGGGTTGATGGCCTATGAAGATGTGTTTGGTTATTACTGAAAGCAGAATGTCTTCATAAACTTTTCTTGTTTTTTCACGAATGAAAATATAAAAGATTCATCGTTCACTCGAAATTTTAAGGCTTGGTGAGCATTGTGACTAAAGTGGGGGGTAAAGTTTCTTCACCATTAATGTAGATTTAATTATCTTTCACTGATTTATATATCTATTTAAGATGTATTTTCTGGTTAATTAGGGATTGGCAGTAAGCTGTATGATGCTTCATAAGCAGAATGTATATTTAGTCTATATGTGACTTGGTAATGTAATATTGTATTCGGTATGATTTAGTGTAGAAAAAGCTTGTGGGTATTGTAATCTGTTCTTTACTTAATATTGTAAAGCAACAAATTGGTCCTAAAGCTTGGATTCTTTGAATTTTTAAGAGCACAGAAGTCACTAGTAAAGGAAAGTGAATATACTTTGAGTCTTGTACAGTACAACCTAGGAATGGATGGCACGAAAATGTGAGCAACAAAAAGATGCATAGTGCACATCACACTGGCATACATGCATTGATGCATGACAATTTTTTCTTTCTTTTGATTAATGATTTGGGAAGTAAGGCTAGAGAATCCTTACCGGCAAGGAACGTGAAAAGAAAAACAGGGTCGCAATCGTAAATGAGCTGTGTTAGTATTCTAACAAAGATGATGTGTACATCCTCCTGGACAAATTTGTGGCCAGAGTTGATTAGAGAACAAGCATAACTAGTTCGTAATATATGGTAATCAAAAGACACCCCGACAATCAAACGCGAAGACGTAGGAGTGAAATTTTGAGTTGTTATACTCTCAAGTCTCAATCGAGTAATCAAGCCAAACAATAGATATGCATAATTATTGACAAAACACCAACTTATTATCGACAAAAACTAAAGGTAAACACAATGGAAAAACGTTTCGTTAAAATAAAACATTATTGATCACAACATTATACAATTAACAAACTATCAAGAAAATGCCTCAAATAGTACATTACATAACAAATGGGTGATAGACTGACAGTATAGGCAGCGAGCCAGCGGCCAAAATGCTTGGAAGTTGACACAATCAACAATGAACTGAATACCAGCCAACAATGCTCCTATGGCATTGTATTGTCACAGCAAAAATATGTTCACGAAACCGAGATGCTTCTCTCCTTTGGTTCTTCCAAAAGATCATGGTACAAACATTAAAGGTGAAAGACTTCTCAAGTTTACGATCCTGAAGCTCTTTCATTAGCTGTGCCTTTCTGTGCTGCCATAGTCTGGACTTGCTGCCCGTCTGCTTGTCTTAGACCATTATCTGAAACTCGTTGATTAATGTCTGACCCTTGACTCGGTGCTTGCTTGTTATCAATTAACTTACCACTCTTTGCTATTGCAAGGATTAGCTCTAGCTGTTTTTGCTGTTGGTCCTAAACAAATGAAAACTTGGGACATCATTATCAAAATTGGCATCACTATTATGATACCCATATAGTCAATATCAAGAAATTACTAGAGGTATTCCCAGTGGATTTTATGTCTTACCTGCATTGCAAGCAAAACGTTTTGTACTTCGGCAAGCTCCTTCTCCAGAATGCCTTCTTGAACTGCTAATGCACGAGTAGCTTCGGAATTTTTCTGGGCCAAAGCTGCAGTCTACAAGCAGACAGACAATTAGACACACTGCCATGGGGATAATGGAGCAAAAAGAATTGCAAATAAGGAAAGGGAAGAAGCATGGACATTGGAAGAAAAAAGTTGATGAAAGCACAGAAATCCTCATGAACGATGATACTTTCTGGAGCATTAGCACGACCACAAAACTACAGCCATTTCGATTTCCTTACAGCCTCATGGAAAGTTTTCAACCAAAAAGCTCTCAGCTTGATGGCATGAGGAGCATGTTGCATTCAGCAGGGACATAAATCACACCCAGTTCTAGTTCTCTACTCGTGTGGATATGGGGATTGGTGAGGGTGCTAACTGGGTCTCCGGTGGACCTACCCTAAGGCTAGTCAGGCTGGGCAACAAAAACCCATGCCAAACTGCATATTCCAATTCCATCACTAGTTTTAGCAATAGTGTAATGAGCCATAGCGGCTCAAGAGCTAATTCAAGACGAATTGTTGATATCTCTAATTGAGCATAATGAAAAATTATAGGGAAATTTCACGTGGTAACCTTGAGGTTTTGGGTTTTCCACATGGTAACCAAAACTTTTAGAAAATACAAACGGTAACCCTAAGGTTTACCAAATTGTTCCACTTAGACCTTTTTGCACATAAAAGCGTTAGCAAACATTGATTTCAAAGTTTTAAGGCCGTTATACGCCTATTCATGCGACTCTCCATTTCAAATGTCATCAGTTTCAACCTTTTCCCCCAATTGTTACCATCTTTGGATTTAGGGGAAAAAACATGATTTGGATGAAAGATGATAAAGTTGAGGTTTATGTTTTGGGGGAATATGTTGAAATTGATGACATTTGAAATGGTGAGTCGCATAAATAGGCGTACAATAGCCTTAAATCTTCGAAATTAACGTTTTCTAACGTTTTATGTGCAAAAAAATTACAGTGAAATAATTTGGTAAACCTCAGGGTTACCGTGAAGATTTTTTAAAAGTTTTGGTTACAACGTGAAAAACCCAAAACCTCAGGGTTACCACATGGAATTTCCCAAAATTATAATAAGTTGATATCAATAAAAATTACATCGAGACAAATAAAACAAGATTGGACTATGTTTTGACTTATAGATTAAGAATAAAAATCAATATAAGAATGATAAGTGAATAGTGCAAAAAAACAAATGGGATAATGATAGTGAAATGGAGGGAGTATTTTTAACAAGAATTTTTTAAAATGTCAAAATAAGAATTTAAATTTGAATTTGAGCTCAAGTGAGCATCGATCCAAGCGGCTAATTAAAATTCTCAAGCTTGAACCAAGCCAAAACTTGAAATTTTCAAGCCTGAGCAGACTTTGAAAGTTTTCGAGTTAAACAGATTCCAACTTGCACAGAAACACAGGTTAAACTCAATTCAATTTGGCCCATTAACAACACTAAGTTTGGGATGAATTCCATCACATAAAACCACATATACAAGAGGGAGTTACTGAGTTAATTTCTCAAGTAATTAACTAATCATGTCAGTTGAAAAGCAACTCTGACTTCAACCCATATTTGCTCAGATAATGTGACTTTGTTTTGGGCAAAAAAAATAGTAACCAAATTCTAAACCTAGCACCATGTGTAGAATAAAAAGTTGAATAGAGTCCAAATCAGTAAAATCACAAAGTAACACCAATTCATGTCAGTACTAACACTTCATTATACCATATCAACTTAAGAGCCACACCCTCGTCATGAAAGCAAAAGGCGCACTCATTCAGTCATGTTGGTCAAATCGTTAAAGTCTCACACCACCCTTAATCTTAGAAGCGTATCGGAACAGGAAAGGAAGGCCAAAAGAAAACTTAGTTGGCAATCAAAGATCCAAAGCTACACACCACAAATACTTGGTAAATGAAAATAATATCTGCACACCCAATAGAAATTTGAGCACCTTGCCCAAGTATTCATTGCATAAGTGAAGAAAGAGTCCAAAAACTACATTCACTTTCCTGCAATATTTTAAGCAACACACTCGTCCTTGTGAAATTAATACATTACATTTTGCTTGCTTTTATAATGTTTCATTACACGGATGGGGGATCTTACCATTTTTTACTATTTTCATCTCACATAAGTGGGGAGCTCAAAATCACAACATAGAATTGTAGCAAATTTACTATAACATCAAAGATTATAGAGAATTTACAAGAGTAAGATTTAAGTAAGCTTAACAATTGATTCATGAATGTACTACATACACAAAACTTGATGAGAAGTGCATCAACAAAAGGCAAAAGAAAAAGGATGGATATGAAAAGTGCATCATTTATGTAGCAAGTTTCATGGTATAATAGATGAACAAGGTGTTGGATATCAAGATGAAACTTTAAACAAGGGAATATGTTGGATAATAGAATGTGTGGTTTCAAAGTTAAGATGATTATTTTTTTTATCAATCAGAAACCTACATACTCACTATATTAACCATGAATTGATTTAACTCACTATAAATAGTTTGTAAGTAACAATAGCATTGTAGTTTGTAAAAAAAAAATAGTGGAGTCATACTCCCATAGTTTTAGTTAGTTATAGTTATTTCTAAGTATTATAAATAGCATTGTAGTTTGTAACCATGAATTGATTTAACTCACTATATTAACAATTTAGTCATTTAATACTTTAATTTGATCTCTAAGTTTCTCTCTTCGCTATCTCATTATAATTTCAACGTGAAATCAAGAGCCAAAACAATCCTGGTTTATTAGGCAGACATAAGTAACAATAGGAGAGAGAAGATAAATACAAAATAACTATTGAGTGAAATAAAAAGAAGCCACAAATAATGAGGCTTTTTAGCGTGAATTTCTTTGAAAAAAGTTTTTAGTGTTTATTTAATGTTATTATTTACTGAGAGTGAAAGTAAAGGCAAAAAAGCAACTAATGCTTTAAAGAAACTTTGAGTGAATTGTTTGGCATTTTAAATTTCCAAATTGATGAAGATTATAATAATGGTGAGTGCACCATGATGGTTAGAGAGAAATACTCTATCAAGATAATGGAGAGAACTGTTTTATTTATGATTGATTATAATATGCATCAACAAAGGTTAAGATTTTTACGAAACGCGTGATGAGAAGTACATCAACAAAAGGAAAAAGAAGATTGGTGATGAAAAGTGCATCAACAAAGAAAATGATTAGGAATGAGAAGTTCATCACAAAAAGGTGCTAAATATCAAGAAGGAGCTTTTAAACAAGGGAGTATGATGAATAATGGATAGTAATTAGTGATCTACTTAGTTGAGTAATGGATAAAAATAGTGAGTTTATACTCCCATATTTATATTATCCTAGCATTAGAAATAGCATTCTAATCATGGCCTGATTTAACTCTCACAATATTAGCAATGTAGTCCTTTAATTTTATCTCTTAAATTTTCTCTGAAACTTCATGATATGATTATGAAAAAATTTAATATCTATCTTTCTTAACTTGAACAGAAACTATTCAAAATTGACCCTTGATAGCAAATTTCCAATAAAATTTCACACAAACAAAAAGAAAAAGTATATAAATGAACCATTTAATGAGCCTCAAAAGAATACCCATAATTCCCAACACGAACATAGCACATAATGTTTCCATGTATTGACACTAAGATATAATGTGGAAAACTGATAAAGCTAGTGAAGTAGGCTAAGAAGTTGACTAAGAATTAGTCTAAACCATTAGTAATTTTAACTATGAAAACAATATTACATTGTACCAATGCCAGTAAAGAGGCTCGAGCCCTAATAGGTAAGAGGGGTCGGATTTACACACCCTTACACAAGTAATAACATACATGTCCATATTGAAGAACGAAAAGCTATCGAATTTATATTATGCAAATACAATTCCCAAGCAATCAAAATGGATCCTCAAACACACCCTCGCACTAGTTAGACACAAGTACCTCGAGAATCAATACGCAACCATAAGTTAGATACTAGTCCATATTAAATGATGAATACAACAATACATTGCACCACCAATGGCAGTGAAGTGTATCCATCCTAGGCACGGTAGCAGGGGTCGGATATACACAAGGTTACACTAGTAGTAACATGTCCATATTGAAGAACCTAAAAGCTATCCAGTTTATGTTATGCAAATACAATTCCCAAGCAATCAATATACATACTTCAACTTCAAATACAACAATTAAAGTTTACAAAGTAATATGAACAACATTTCAAAAAAAAAATAAATAAGTAAAGTAATATGAACAATTGACTGTAATATGTACCTCAGAAATGGGCTCCTTCAACGACTTCCTAGTAAGCCGAAACCGAATCCCCAACTTCTCAAGCTGCTTAGAAAGCATCCTAATGATTGATGTAGAACTCCTCATACTCTCTTCCAACTTCTCAATCCTCTCAATCACGTTTCCACTTTCCGAAAGTGACTTCGACCTACTGGGAAACCCACAAACCCGCATCCATTGCCGTTGTCGGATTACAGCACCAACCCCCACAGCACCAGCTAATAGCCAAATTAATATTCTATTTCCTAACATCACAACGGCATGTTTATGCTGCTTAAAGTAAACCCAATTCACAAAACACCCGAAAGAAATCAAAACTGAAGAAACAATACAAATTGATTCAAGAAACAAAAGAAAAGCATCAAATTTGAATAATTGAGTGGATGGTTTTTGCTCTTCTTCAAAGGCAGTGATGAGAGAATTAAGTGATTTGATGTGTGAGAGACGATTTTGCAAGTAAGATAAGTTTCTGTGTAATGGGTAAGCTTTAAATTGCAGGGATTGACGATGAAATAGAGAAAATTTGAGGGTTTTAGTGGGATTGAAATGGTTGGTAGTAATGATTTGGGAATAAAATTTAATGCGATAAGTGGTATTGGATAAGGGATTTTGAAGAACAAGTGACATAGTTTTTGTAAATGTAATTGAGGGATTGAAGAGTATGAGTATGATTTAGGCGGAGATGTTGAAGTTCATCAGTTAAAGAAGGGGAACACACAAAAAATGGGTGATGAATGATGTGGGCTGTAGAATACAAAAAAGTATTCGTTCCCCCGTGGTGCCACAATATCTTTAAATTTTAGTATAGAAACTCGTACAAATAAATATTAATTTTATTTGAGAAAATTATTTTGAATAATCAAAATTTTTTAGGAAAAATGAATGAAACTGATCCATTTTATTGTTTGTCTACTCAAAATAAACGCATTTATTAGTTAACTCAAGATAAACTCATTTATTATGGGAGTATTCTCAAAGTTGGTAACTGGTATAATCTTTTAACTTGTTAATTCCACCCATTTTCTTCACTCACACACTCTAAAATTTTCTCAAACAAAATATTAAAGAACATCTCAAAAAAATGAAAGAGCAAATATTTAGAAAGTTGTAGACCTTAAAAAAAATTACCAATTTTTCAAAGTAGTTGAAAGAGAAAACGAAGTCCGGACCGTAAATGCAAGCTACAATCTCCATCTTGAAGATTTAACATGATATGTGCTTAATTAATTTGTAATCATAATTTTCCATAGTTAATTTAGTAAAATTTATTCATTTGAAATTTATTGAGTTGGTATTTGTTTAAACCTAAAAATTGATTTGGGTTCATTGTCGCCAATGCAAGCAATTGGTATTTGTTAATATAATTGTCCATAATTAATTTATTTGTCATTACTCGATCAATTGTATGATTTTATTAGTTAAAAGAATTTGATGAATTTAAAGGTTCAAGTTAATTAATTTATGAATATTGTAATCTCTTAGGTTAATCCGTTAAACAATATTGGGGTCAGTGAAGAAGCCTCACAATCATATTGGGGTCAGTCATTAGATCATGATTGGTATGATACTTGGTGTGGTAAATATGCTCTTGAACAATTGTATAATGGAGAATGAATCAGAATATGGAAGTGCTGATGAAGATGGTGATTCTAACAAAGGATATGAACTTAATGGTGATAAAGAAGACAATACCATTGACGATTTCAAAGCTGATGGAGTTGAGGACAATGAGATCAATGTAAATGAAATACTTGATGGTTTGATTGAAGAAGTTGAAGGTGGTGATAGTGATGCTGATGATGATGAATTTAAGCTTGCTAGAGATAACGTAAAGAAGTGGAATGCTTATGTTGTGGAAGTTGCTCATACTGTGCAAAGGGAGGCAGAATTAGGTTTGGTTCAAGTAGCAGAAATCGAGGAATATGTTGTGGGCACGGCAGGTGAAGAACGTATAGCTTCAACTTTAAATGAATATGAAGATAGTGATGAAGATATTCATACTCCAGAGGCCAACTATGAGGTTATCAAAACATAAATGGAGTGTTGGTATTAGGTTAACAAATGTTGTATCTAGAGAAGTTGTGACGAGGTATGCAATTGCCCAAAGTAGAAACTTGTGAATTTGGATAAGTAATAAGAAAAGAGGACAAAGAGTTGGGGGTAAAGTCTTATGGAAGTTGTCCATTTAAGATGTATGGTAGTTGGGATCCCAAAAATTGTTGCTACGTTGTGAAGTCTGTTCAGGGCAAACACACATGCCAAAGGAACATGAAACTAAATAAGCGAGCGAAGTCCACTTGTGTGTTGATCAACTACTTGATTTATTTAAATTTAGGCCTCACATCCACGCTTTAGAGATCATTGAGATAATCAGGAGAGCTTATAAAGTATTGGTAAAAAAAAGACTTTGCATACTAAATCAAGTATTATGCACATCGAAGATTACATGGGTCAATGAAGCAACATTATAGCAAGGTCATGAATTATGTTGAAGCACTAAACCAAGCTAGTACAAGTAGCTACTTCAAGGTAGTAACCATTCTGGGAACTTCACCCCTTATGTTCCAGAGGTTCTTTATATGCTTCGAAGGTTTGAAAAACGGTTGGATGTGTAGGAAAGTGTTATGTCTTGATGGTTGTTTTATCAAGACATTCTTAGGGGATGTTATTATTAGCCGTTGGTAGAGATACTAATGAACAAATGTTTTCTATGGCTTGAGCTGTAGTGGAAGGTGAAAACAACGAGTCTTGGGAGTGGTTCATTTCACTGTTGAGGAAGTGCACTAGAAACACAAATGGCAGTGGATGGACACTCATTTCAGATGAGCATCAAGTAGAATTTTTGTGCTCTTAAACTTTGAAATTTTACTTCATTACTAGCAATTTTTGAGCTCTTTACCTTGTATGCATAGTTGAATTAGCATACAACTAACTCAAGTTCTGTTAAAATACATTGTACTAAAATACATAACTTTTATTTTTTAACATTCCTTCATATAAGCAGAGTATATTAAGAGTTGTTTCCCTTGTGTTGCTCGAGGCTAAACATAGACATGCGCTACATATCTTTGCAAATTGGCTCTAGGGATGGGCATGGGTCATGGACCCTAAGGGTCTAGACGCGACCCGACCCTAATTTTAAGGGTCTGGGTCCACCTATTTTGGGACCCTATGGATCCGGGTGAATCTGGGTCCATGACCTTAGGGTCCGGATCTGGGTCCGGGTCCGGGTCTACATATTTGAGACCCAGATTCGACCTAGATCCAACTCATTGACCCATTTGCATCTTTTTAAAAAAAATTATATATTAGTTATCATGTGTATTCAATTATTTGATTTGAAATTTTGTTTTATTTCTAAACATTACATGATTTTGAACTTTCTCGGATAATGTAATTTAAAATGTGATCATTGTATCAATACTTGAAAAAGTAAAGACCTGATAAATATTTTGTTGTAAGAACTTGAATGTTGGAAAACTTCATAAATTTATTCGCTCAATAAAAAGTATTAAGTATTAGAAGTAGGGGTGTGCAAAGAGACTGGACCGGCGGTCCGGACCGGAACCGGGTGAGACCGCTCTGGTCTCCGAGTCTTACCAATTCGACCCGGATTACAAAGCGTGCACTTATAGGAAGTGGGATGTTAGTAAAATCCCTTGTCGCTATGTCATTACATGTTTATTTTATTTACATAAAGAGCCTGAGGATTATGTTGATGTGTCTTAAACAAAGGAGGCTTATGTTAGGGCATATAGTGGGAGTATCAACCCATGTATAGGGGAAAGACATTGGCCTAAAGTTGATTTGACACTTGATCTTCCTCCCATTAAGATAGGGCCAGGCAGGCCTAGGAAGAATCGGTTCAAAAGTACTTTTGAGGATCCTAAACGACTCAGTAAATTAACAATGCATGGTCAATTTAAGTCAAGTACTGTTTGCAAAGTCCACCACCCACAATAAGAGAAAATTTCCGAACAAAGAGAAACATATTGAATTAAATAATTAACCAAGTAAGCGATGAAGAGGGAGACCAAGGAAAAACATTGATGTGGAACAAGTTGCCGCAACAACTACTCCAAATCATCATAATGCATCCGCTCAACCTACTGCAATAGGAAGGGGAGGGAAGACTTTGAGGGTAGGTGAAGGTAGTAGGGGTAGCGCTAGTAGAAGAGGTGGATTCTCTCATATTAATGTTGTTGTCAGTGGGGGTATTCAGTTTGTGAAATCTTGAACATTTTTCTACTGTGGCATGATTAAGAGCTATTCGGATTGTAAATGTATTCACTCACAGTATTTTTTGGATTGTAACTAACTTTTGGAAGTTATATCTCTTAATGCATTAGGTTATGTTAATTTGCCAAATGTATTGGGATTGTGAAATGTATTCACTCACAATAGTTTTGAGACAATTAAGTATTATGTTATTTTGAATTATTATGTAGTGTAGCAGACAACTAAGTTATGCAAATCTTTTATTTAACCAAATTATAATCTATCTAAAAACTATAGCTTATTGTATACTTTTGATGTAGATTCGTATAATAAGAGTGATGGAAGTATGAGTAAAGCTTGCAAATGAGATATTCAAATTAAGATATAACTAGATTCAACTTAACATCCAAGGTTGAATAACAATGGAGATGAATGATAGAGGAAGAAAATTACTACTTTAATAAGGTTGACAAAACTTCACCTACTAACAGTTAATATTAATGCTAGGTCTACATAGAGAATACCTCCATAATTATTACGGAATGTATATAATTACAATACAAATTACAATCGAGAATTTGTATTAAACCCCTTTGTTGATGGAAAAATAAAAATTACAATAACAATAACAATGCTAAGTATAATGATGAAGATAAGTTTGTAACGACAACCGTTACCCGGAAACTTGATGCAAGTTGTAGGCGTGTGCTCACTTTCCTTTTGTGATATTTCCCCCACAAAGGTACTTGGGTTGATATGTGGAAATTCACAACGAGATACAAACAACTTCAATATACCCTTAGTACTTAGGGTATATAACTTAACAACGATGTGTTTAGGCTTATGAGCAATGGAAATCAATACAAGAGTTAATTACTCTCTTGGATTAGCAAAGACAATTAGAGAAAGAAAGAAAGATTTCAGAGATTGGGTGCAAACATCTCAAAGACCAAGGACCTCTATTTATAATCAAAGAGTATAAGGAGGAGTCTATGTTAGAAATGTTCAATAATCAAGTGAATATTTTATAGGTCGTTTAACGTAATTAAGTCAGTATATAACGAGACGTTAATTTAGTCTACATTGAGTAACATTTATGTTTTACTAGAGACCAATAAACGTCACTGAACCGTTATTGATAATGGAACGAGCTTAATGTCACTAAACCTATTGGGTCACACTAGATCAACGTGTAAGACCATTTTGTGTGTTTGGACCTATATTAGTCTAGGTTCATATGTTTTAATCTAGTTGGACTAGATATTATTCATAATCTCACTATTTAATATAATGGTTATATTAAGTTTTGTAACTCCCACCATTATTTCTCATTAAGTGATGGACATTATGAAAATATTTTAATTCTCTTCAAACTAAATATTAGTTATTTTAAAAACGTCCAACTGAGTATATGAATAGTCTTATACCCATTTTATGTGTTATAAAAGAAGAGAATTAAGAGGTATAATTTCAAATTCATGAGAATGGAATATGGTGTGCCGTGGGTTTTTCTTTTGAAAAATTGGGAGCAAATGTGAGTAATATTACAAGGGTTGTATACACACAAAATTAGTTTAAGAATTGTTCTTAAACATCGTACTAGTATACGAGGTCTCACAAGACGTTGTGGGTGGACTACACTAGAGGAACTTCATTTGCGGTTCTTATCTCGTTATTCTATTTTGCTAGTGGATTCACGCTACAAAGGTATAATTTTTGTTCCGATATTTATTTGTTTCATTTCATGTCAATAATTGGGTCTTGGGAAGGTTTTAGTTTTTCCGCATGTTAAAAGTTAACATTACTAGAACCCTACAGTGGTATCAGTTTCCTCTTTTATTGATATGTTTTGGGCACATAAATATTGGTTTTATATAAATAATATATATGAATTATTTATTTACTCATGATAATTTTGATTTGCATAAAAATAAAAGTTAAGAACTTTAGGGGAGGGTTTACTAAAATTGTTTTAGTTATAAAGTTTTGAACTTTGTTTATTAAAATTAAATTTGTTAATTTTGATCCCTCCATTTGCCAATTTAATTATTTTAATATATCATTTTTAATTAAAGAGTTTGATTAAATTTTGATATTTAAAATAATATTCACAAATTGAGAATTTGATTTATTTGGCATGTTTACATAATATATTTAGTCAGTTTTTGAATCTTTGTTAATAGTTAACAAAATTCAAGAATTAGATTAATTAACAAATTGTAGAATTTGGTATTATTTAATGATTTATGGACTAGTGCTAATATGATTAGCTTGGCTTTTGTACTACATTTCACATTATGATATTCAGTAAGTCTCATAGGAGACGGACTATTCTATAGACGGAATCTATGAAGCCTAACCCAAAATATAAAATATTATATTTGGGGTTATAATAAATTATTTAGGGTTATAATAACTCATATTTGGGGTTATAGAATAGTATATTCGGGGTTATAATACCTTACATTTAGGATTATAACATAATATAATTGATATTATAATAATAAAAAAAACCAATTAAGGAAAATGGGCTGGCCCAATTTTGTGGTCTATCCTATAGACATAGACCGTCTCTTGTGAGATTTTGTGTATGATATTTATTAGTGCTAATTTGATTAGCCTTATTTTATATTCACCGTGTGAAATTAGTATTAATAAAAAAAAAAATATTATTTCTTAGTGGCCATTATCTTTAAATAGATTTTATTAGCCCATTGGATATATTTCTCGTTAAACCTTAATTTGATTAAAATTTAGAGGATAATATTTTATTATTAATTATAATAATAAACTCACTTATTTTAATGGAGATTATTTTAAGTGGGAGGTTTATTTTGCTTTAAGAAGTAAAATAATTTATTTGATTGATTATGAATCAATTAAATTTCATGCAAATTAAAATTGAATAATGTGATTATTTATCATGTTGCTTTTAAATAATAAGATTATATATTTATTTATGTTCTTAATGCATTTTTCTTTAATACTATATTGCATGGGCCACTTACATATAGTAAGTGGGTGATTGATAGTTGTTATACAGGTTATGGTAACTAGTATGGCCCAATTAGGATTATAATACGGTTTGCACACCGTTATTTTGGAATGTAATTAAATACGATCTGCGTATCGTTTATTTTGAATGTAATAGTGAAATAGTTTATTTTTACATTTCAAAGTTTAATTACTATTATGTATGTATCCATGGAGTTGAAGACCAAGAAGAATAGAGATTCAAGTGGTGTTCAAAAGATGGGCCTTGAAGATTAGATTTTCAAGTGTTTGGGCCATACTAGGAACCTTATTTATGCATTATTTTATTGCTTTATTGTTTTGCTATATTGCTTGATGATGCATGTTTTGGTTGTTTAGTTTATTGATTCGAATAATTAGAGTTCACTTTTATTTGGGTTAATAAAAACAACCATAGTCCCTAACAATATTGAGTTGTAATGCTATTCCATTTAGTAACACTATGAAGCTTTAGATCGTTAATTAGGTAGGTTTCGCCAAAGCGAGGTGCCTATTAATTATCCTAAGATAAATAGTTGGTGAAAAGTGGTTTAACTCAACTAAGTAGGTCAAGAAAAGTTGACACTTAGAGGCATGGGGTAATAGTAGATAAGGAGTTATCTTATTACCAACCAAGAATTATTATGAATAATTAAGAAATAGTTTCTTTACCTATAACCATTAACTTTGGGTGACAAGCCAAAGCTTGCTTAGGGTTAGTGGAAATGGGGTCTTGGAATCACTAAATTAAAAGGGACATTTAATTTAATTTGGTGGAATGAATTTCTTTTAAATTTGTTTAAAAATTATTCATTCATCATAATCATAGAATTCTTACACTTTGAATTATTTCATTTGTAGATGGCTAATAATTTGAACAATAACGCATTCTCTAATTTTGGTTTACGGTCAATACTCGAAAAGGAAAAACTTAATGGAAACAACTTTCTTGATTGGTCAAGGAATTTGAGAATCGTTCTCAAACATGAGCGAAAACTGGACGTTCTTAAAACTCCGATTCCTGATGAACCTGCACTTAATGCATCTGCTGAGGACCGGGAGGCTTATGAAGCTGCCCTTGAAAGGTCTTTAGATGTCACATGCTTGATGTTGGCATCCATGGTTCCTGAATTGCAAAAACAATTCGAGGAAATGGAGGCCTATGACATCCTTGATCAGCTCCAAGCTATGTTTGGGAAACACGCTAGAACTGAACGTTTTGAGACTGTCAAGGCTATACTAGATAGCCAACTCAAAAAGGGCGATCCTGTTGGTCCCCATGTTCTCAAAATGAAGAGTCATTTTGAAAATTTGGAACGCCTTGGTGTTGAGTTTGGTGAAGAACTCGCCGTTGACATAATATTGCACTCCTTACATGATGGTTTTAACAATTTTATTCAAAATTACAATATGAATTCACTTGAGAAAAGTATCAATGAGTTGCTTGGTATGCTCAAAACTGCTGAGCAGACTATTCCCACTGAACCAAAGAAAGAGGTTCTTATGGTTCAGAAAAAGAAGAATGTCTTCAAGAAAAGGGGAAAGCCACAGAAGCAAGTTAACCAAGGCAAAGGCAAAGAAGTTGTCAAAACCAAGATGAAGTCTGGAGCGACTTCAGATCAAACTTGTTTCTATTGCAATAAGAAGGGTCATTGGAAGCGGAATTGTCCAAAATACCTCAAAGACAAGAAGGATGGAAACGTCGCTTCTACTTCAGGTATCTATGTGATAGAGATCAACCTAGCTTTCTCTTGTTCTTGGGTATTGGATACCAATTGTGATTCTCACATTTGTGGAAATGTGCAGGGATTGCAGAAAAGTAGAGAACTTGCTGAGTTGAAGTTGTACTACGCGTTGGAATGGAGCTAAAGTAGCTGCATTAGCCGTAGGATCTTATTGTTTATCTTTACCTTTATGATTTTGTTAAATCTTAATAAATTGTTATTATGTTCCATCTAGGAATTTGATTTCGATTTTGATGTTGGATTCTAAAGGTTTTATATTTGTAATAAAGAAGGGTTCTTTTTCAATTTACAAAGATGAAATCTGTTATGGTATAGGGCGTTGTATAAATGGCCTTTATATACTACATCTTGATAAACAAAACTATCACGTGGACAATTCTAAAAGACTAAAATCAAAGGATTCTAATCAAACCTATCTTTGGCACTGTCGTTTAGGACATGTAAATGAGAAACGCATTCAAAAACTCCATAAAGATGGACTATTGGACTCATTTGATTTTGAATCATATGAAGTATGCGAGTCTTGTTTACTTGGAAAAATGACTAAATCACCATTTACTGGACATGGTGAAAGAGCTAGTAACTTATTAGGGATAATACATTCAGATGTATATGGTCCTATGAGTATCTCGGCTAGGGGAGGGTATGAATACTTCATTACTTTTACTGATGACTTAAGTAGATATGGATATGTCTACTTAATGAAACATAAATCTGAATCTTTTGAAAAGTTCAAAGAATTTCAGAATGAAGTACAGAATCAACTTGGCAAGACGATTAAAGCACTTAGATATGATCGAGGTGGTGTATGTCTGAGTCAAGACTTTATTGATCATCAGAAAATTGTGGAAAAGTTTCACAACGAACCCCGCCCGGAACCCCACAATTAAATGGTGTGTCTGAGCGATATGGTTCGTTTAATGATGAGTTTAGTCGATCTTTCTATTTCATTTTGGGGTTATGCACTTCTAACAGCGGCTCATGTTTTAAATCATATTCCCTCCCAAGCTGTCGATAAGACGCCATATGAGTTATGGACAGGAAAAGTTCTTAAGTTGTCTTTCTTAAGGATTTGGGGTTGTCAAGCATATGTAAAACGTTTACAACCAAATAAGCTTGAACCTAGATCTGATAAGGTCTTCTTTGTGGGTTACCTCAAAGAAACCAAGGGATATTACTTCTACAATCCTAGTGAGCATAAAGTGTTTGTGGCTCGCGAAGGTGTCTTTTTAGAAAGAGAATGTCTTTCTCAAAAGCCAAGTGGGAGAAATATTTCCTCTTGAAGAAGTTCAAGATGATCAGCCTCAAATCACTCCTCTAGTGGGAGAGACTGTTTCTCCAATGGGAGCTCGAGTTTTGGCACCAGTTGTACCTACTGAGGTGGTGGATGTCCTAGTTCGTAGGACTAGTGGGCAGAGTAAACCTCCAAGAAGAGATCCTATGGAGGGTTATATCGTTCATGAAAGTCATGAAGTCCTTATATTAGATAAGGAAGAACCTACTACCTATGAGACAGCAATGGAGAGTTCTGACTCTGAACTATGGCTTGGAACCATGTAATCAGAAAAGGAGTCCATGTATGACAATCAACTTTGGAACTTGGTTGACTTTCCTGAAGATGCTAGACTGATCGAGTGCAAGTGGATTTATAAGATAAAGATCGACATGGATAGCAAAAGTCTTGTGTATACATGAAACTCAGTGGGAGTATTATTTTGTTGTTTTCTTAGTTTTGTATGTGGATGACATACTGATTGTAGGGTACAGTGTACGAATGCTTGAGTCTGTAAAGGCTTGGCTAAGTAGTTGTTTCTCTATGAAAGACCTTGGAGAGGCTCAGTACTTTTTGGGCATCCGAATCTATAGAGATAGATCAAGACGGATGATTGGGCTTAGTCAAAGGACTTATATTGATAAGGTCCTTGATAGGTTCAATATGACAAACTCTAAGAAGGGTTTTTCTTTCCTTGTCTCATGGCATATCTCTTAGCAAGAAGCAGTGTCCAATGACACCTGATGAGCTGGAGATGATGAGTAAGATTCCATACGCTTCAGCTATTAGATCTATCATGTATGCTATAATATGTACCCGACCAAATGTTTTTTGTGCTTTGAGCATGACGAACAGATACCAATCGTGTCCTGGTAATGACCATTGCACGACGATCAAGAATCTTAACGTACCTTAACAGGATTAAGGATACGTTCTTGGGTTTTGGAGGTGTATCTAAATCATGTGTAAAGGGTTACACGGATGCTAACTTTCTGATTATAATCTAGTTACTTCTTTAATCTAAACGAAAGCGATGTTAGTTGGAAGAGTTCCAACTGAACTAAAGAAAATTCTACAAATGATGTTAAGTAAACTATAGAAGCGTATATTGTATTAGGTAACTATACCTAATAACTAAACCATTGTCTGAGTAAAATCATGAGATGGTTTTAGTTGGGATAGACATCAAGAGTTTAGATGTCAGTTTTGTGCATGAGATGCATATATTCATGATTATCCTTTTAAAGTATTGTACTTATTCATTTAATGATGGTTTAGAATTAAATGAAGTCCAAACTATAATCTATAAAGTCTATATAGGTTGTTAGATGTGATCTGACAAATGAACCCTATAATGTGAACTAGAGAACTTAGATTATTTCAGGTCCCTAGCCAGGTAGTTGAGTTGGACGCCAATTACCAGAAATGGTTAGAATGTTATTGATTGATGATCGTGTTCATAGACCATAGAGACATTGGATGTCTAGTCAATCGCATTGATAGAGATTGAGTATCTCTATTTGGACATGACCCGCTTTTGAGTATTCTTTAAGAACGTTGATGTCATAAGAATATCTCAAATTGACTTATAAATAGAATCCTTAGACTTGAATTTCTCACTGACTTCGTATGTGAGAATTATTGTTCTTTGATGCAATCTAACGCCATGCCGTAAAAGGGGGCTATAAGGGTTGTACTTAGGAATTTTATGAATCACATAGCGAATAGAGGAGGGATAAGATGGGATTGTCATACCCTTTTGGGGTTGTTAGTCTTAGGCCACTCGGAGAGTTGAAACTGTAAAATGCATGGCCATGCTCAAATGGATTATGGAGAAAATCATTTGTTTTTCAGTTCATCTCATGAGTCCGAGGAACATGATCAGACCAAATAAGAATGACAGTTGTTCTTACCTTATGTTTGATTAAGACTTAAGTTGACAAAGGATTTGAGATTCACAACTTGTTAGAGCAAGTGGGAGTTAGTGGGAGGAGTCCTACACTCTAGTAAACTTGTTTCTTGAACAAGTGGGAGATTGTTAGAAATGTTCAATAATCAAGTGAATATTTTATAGGTCGTTTAACGTAATTAAGTCAGTATATAACGAGACGCTAATTTAGTCTACATTGAGTAACGTTTATGTTTTACTAAAGACCAATAAACGTCACTGAACCGTTATTTGATAATGGAACGAGCTTAATGTCACTAAACCTATTGGGTTTCAATCTCCCTCCCTCATGCTCTCTCAAGGAGGCTTATGAGACTCCCTAATGTGTCTCTAATTACCCACTAATAAACCCTAAGAAGCTAATTAAAATAAAGATAAAAGAAAATAAATCCAAATTAAAAGAATCAGAACATAATGCGCGTAAAAAACAGAAGCTTGAAGCCGACTCGGCGTTGTCTTCCAAGCCCGGGAAGCCGAGTCGGCGATTTTGGCTGACAGCTTCAGCAAACTTCGAACGTTTGTCATTTCTTGCTCGGTTATCGGAATTAGACATATAATATACCGTTGGAAAGCCCTTGAAGTCTACTTTCCAATGCCGCAAACCTTGCATCAATGTTATCTTCCTATCAAAAGTTATGGCCAAAAGAGTAGACATGTATCAAATTTCAGCTCAAAACTTTTGCATTAACAACACTTTTCAACTCTTTTGCTCTTTTACTCATTATGGCTTGACAAAATTGATAGCTTGATACGTTCTTTGAGCAATGTATACAAGATTAGCACCAAACACCCACAAAAACAACTCAAAATACCATAATTCACCCGTTTTCCCATACTTAGACCATGAGACACCGAAATAGAGTGAAACCGAACGAAATGACCCCGAATCGCCTTCAAAACACCGCAAAGGAGCATAATAATATAAACGATTAGTGCAAATAATTGCACTTATCAAACCACTCCATGTTTAACCTTTGCTAGTCCTCGAGCAAATCAAGGTTGAAAAGAACAAAAGCAAGGTAAAAATGCGTTCTCCACATTCAAGCACAAATGAGATAGGATATTACAATGAAATTTCTCTCTTTTTCTCTCATTTTGCCTAGGAACTCAATTCGGGTTTTTGTCCTAGCCACTCTTTCATTTTTTCAAATCTCACATTACTCACCCACTCATGTCGCTCTTTTGCCTAGGTCGCCCTTTCGGGTTTTCAACCTAGCGGGCTTATCTCTTTTAAAGCATGTTTCCCTTTTTCTAATGAATAGCATGTACAAACTTAGCAAAACAAAAGCAATGATACAATATAAACACGAAGCTAAGATTGTACACAAATGAAGCACAAAGAGAATATGGGTAGCAATAGGGTCTTCGGTAACCCTGGATAAAACAGATTAGAGCATAGAAAAGAATGCATAGCTAACTAGAATACTCCAACGATGAACTGGGATAGCACCATCAGTTGCATCATTACCTCTTAAGACATGAACACCGGCTCTATTTATGGCTCCCCAAAAGAAAGAGGCTTCCTATCTTAATCTCATTAACTCTCAAAAAAATGTTCTCACTTAAGCCCATAAAAATCCCAAACCCCTTGTCGACCTCATACCCAACACAAAACAAACATCCACACAACATCAACACAGCCGCAACAAAATGAAACCAAACAAAGACACCCAAACTCCAAACAGTATGGCTCAAATAATGGAGCTCTTGGATCTCGCAATCCAAGAACTAATTTGGACAAAAGAGGATGGGGGGTTTATGTAGGCTAAAAATTTGTAGCTCAAATAACATGCAGTGGTTAGTATAAGATGATATGCGAGAATATAAGTGAGGATGGCTAGGTGGGTTAAGGTGGGACAATTTAGTGGAGCTAGAATTAGATAGAAGATAAAGATAGGAAAAGAAGTATACCTACGAACGCCATGGCAAAGGATGTAGATAGATGTCGATTGAAGCACACTCACTCTCCTTTTGCCTAGTCCTCCTTCACAGGTTATGGCTAGCACTCTCATTATCGTTTTTTTTTCTTTCTTTTCACTTTTTTTTTTGAACAGAAAATAAAAGACAGAGTACATAAAAGACAAAATAAAACTAATCTAAGATAACAAAAAGAAAAACTACAGCTAACAGATGTAGACTCCACTCCATGTTTATCTAAAGCATTGTCCCCAATGCTTAACTACGTAGCAAGGGAACAAAAAATTAAAAACAAAAGCACACAGATAGGGGAAGTCTAATGTAAATAAATAAAAATAATAATAAAAATGTTACTAAAAGCACGGGTTGCCACCCGCAAGCGCTATATTTAATGTCTATAGCTCGACTGTTGTGCTCAAGATTGGACATTGACAAAGCTCTTAGCATCTTATCGAACTCCTCTGAAAAATTTAAACCAACATGATAGAGGTAGTTCGAAAGAAAAACAACTCCAAAAATAAAGGTGAGAGCCCTTTTCAATTTGTCAAACAGTCTAGCGGCACATTTAGGAAAAACATGCACATTAATACAATTTAGCACATATGGATCATGGTCAAAGAGACTATAACAGGAGAGTTTGTCAATAACATAATTATCAGGAATAAAATCAGAATCAACAAACTCTATAGTACTCTTATGAATTAAATGTGGAGATGAAACTATAAGGGACTTTTCTTCCTCAGCCAAAAACAGTTCGAGACATGAAGAAGTCTCGAGATGAAGAAACTCAGTATCAAAAGAGTTAACCACTTCTAATGTTTCTTCATCATAGACTTCGTTACCCTCTAACATTTTCTCAAGTGCATCTAGTTCACTTTCCCAAATAGACTTGGCATGACATTCCTTATTAATGAAATTGGGATGATCAATGGTGGACTCATACTCAATGGGTGGTGAATGAATGAGGGGAGATGGGGAGACACAATTATAAGAAATAATATCATAAGACTCAATAGCATCAGACGCTAAAGACCCTACTTCCTCATCATCAATAAATGAGCTATCACAAGATAAATCAATAGGCAAGTAAGAGTTATTAAAGTTATCACCCTGTTCCATTGGAAAGTGTAACTCACCCACATTACCCTTTGAAGAAAGGGAATCATCAAGCTCAAATGTTGCACCACTGGTTTTCTCATTGTTAATTACCGTCTAATCGATAATTGCTTGAATACGAGCAATACTAGCTGACTCTTCAACCAAATGTTCATTCATTATTGCTAATAGCTCGTTCATTGTTGATTCTAGTCTAGAATGAGATTCTTGACATTGTTCATCCTGCAAACACTGAGCAGACATATTGCAAAAAAAATCCCAACGATAACCGTCATCCATGTCAAGTATTTGACCATTACCCATAAAATTAGCTAGACTCCTAGACTCGGGGTTCAACCCTTCTAATATCACACAGCTCAAATCATCATAGTAAAAAGTGTAACCACAAGAGGCCAAGTATTCCACATAACATTGAAATCTAGAGAAATATGTGTGGAATTTCTCACCTTCATATTGTGGAAAAGAAAATATAGCCATGGATAAAGATGCAGAACATAAAAAAAAAAATCACAAGAAAACAATATATGCAATAGAAATTAACAAATTAATTATCGGTCGCTTCCCCGGCAACGGCGCCAAAAACTTGATGTGCAAATTTTATTTTAACCGCAAGCGCACGGTGTACGTGTAGTCGCGGGTCGAACACAAGGAAGCTAGGACAAGAAACTTGGTAATTTCGATTGATTAGATTGCTAAGGGAATAAAAATAGTGATTGGTTTGTAAACTAACAACTACAAATGCGATAAATGAAATGTGTTTAAACTATATGATGAAAGCATCTAGGGTGTCGGGCATCCCCTAAAGTCTTGCATGATCCAATTCTCATTAGTGTCTATGAAGTGTAGGATTAATTGTGTGATTAAACTTGATCTTGTTAATCTCAAACTCTCGCTCTGTTGATTAACTATTAGATTTAGACCCTATTAATTCAATTCTCACGCGTTAACTTTATTGAACGAATTAATAAGAATTTAACTAAAGTTTACCCTAAAGCAAAGGCGATCCCAATCTCACACGCTAGTTCTATTGAATGGTTCGACAAAGCATATTTAATTTAGGGTTAATTAGCACAATTTAATCACTTTAATCCAATGTTTCATAGACACATCCAAGAATCAATTCATACTTAACTAATAGGTTCAAACCCTAACCCTAGAAAATGGATCTACTCATTAATCATGGTGAATGCAATTAAAATAAACCCTAAGATAATATTAGACATGACTAACAATAAATTAAATGACAAAGTAAGAAAATCAATGATTAAAAACCAAATGAAACCACAAATAATTCAAATAACAACAACGAAGAACAAACTACTTTTAAGGAATAACAATTTCTAAGAAAATAATCAAAGTTTGACAAAGGAAGATTAAACTAATACAAAATTGATAAAGAAAGATTAAACTACTAATAAGAAAGACAAGAAATTAAAAGCTTACAAGGAATAAAAATGGTCTCTAATGGAAAAAGATTAAGGAAGAAGGAGGAAGAAGAAGAGGGTTTCAATCTCCCTCCCTCATGCTCTCTCAAGGAGGCTTAGGAGACTCCCTAATTTGTCTCTAATTACCCACTAATAAACCCTAAGAAGCTAATTAAAATAAAGATAAAAGAAAATAAATCCAAATTAAAAGAATCAGAACATAATGCGCGTAAAAAACAGAAGGTTGAAGCCGACTCGGCGTTGTCTTCCAAGCCCGGGAAGCCGAGTCGGCGATTTGGGCTGACAGCTTCAGCAAACTTCGAACGTTCGCCATTTCTTGCTCGGTTATCGGAATTGGACATATAATATACCGTTGGAAAGCTCTTGAAGTCTACTTTCCAATGCCGCAAACCTTGCATCAATGTGATCTTCCTATCAAAAGTTATGGCCAAAAGAGTAGACATGTATCAAATTTCAGCTCAAAACTTTTGCATTAACAACACTTTTCAACTCTTTTGCTCTTTTACTCATTATGGCTTGACAAAATGGATAGCTTGATACGTTCTTTGAGCAATGTATACAAGATTAGCACCAAACACCCACAAAAACAACTCAAAATACCATAATTCACCCGTTTTCCCATACTTAGACCATGAGACACCGAAATAGAGTGAAACCGAACGAAATGACCCCGAATCGCCTTCAAAACACCGCAAAGGAGCATAATAATATAAACGATTAGTGCAAATAATTGCACTTATCAAACCACTCCATGTTTAACCTTTGCTAGTCCTCGAGCAAATCAAGGTTGAAAGGAACAAAAGCAAGGTAAAAATGCGTTCTCCACATTCAAGCACAAATGAGATAGGATATTACAATGAAATTTCTCTCTTTTTCTCTCATTTTGCCTAGGAACTCAATTCGGGTTTTTGTCCTAGCCACTCTTTCATTTTTTCAAATCTCACATTACTCACCCACTCATGCCGCTCTTTTGCCTAGGTCGCCCTTTCGGGTTTTCAACCTAGCGGGCTTATCTCTTTTGAAGCATGTTTCCCTTTTTCTAATGAATAGCATGTACAAACTTAGCAAAACAAAAGCAATGATACAATATAAACACGAAGCTAAGATTGTACACAAATGAAGCACAAAGAGAATATGGGTAGCAATAGGGTCTTCAGTAACCCTGGATAAAACAGATTAGAGCATAGAAAAGAATGCATAGCTAACTAGAATACTCCAACGATGAACTGGGATAGCACCATCAGTTGCATCATTACCTCTTAAGACATGAACACCGACTCTACTTATGGCTCCCCAAAAGAAAGAGGCTTCCTATCGTAATCTCATTAACTCTCAAAAAAATGTTCTCACTTAAGCCCATAAAAATCCCAAACCCCTTGTCGACCTCATACCCAACCCAAAACAAACATCCACACAACATCAACACAGCCGCAACAAAATGAAACCAAACAAAGACACCCAAACTCCAAACAGTATGGCTCAAATAATGGAGCTCTTGGATCTCGCAATCCAAGAACTAATTTGGACAAAAGAGGATGGGGGTTTATGTAGGCTAAAAATTTGTAGCTCAAATAACATGCAGTGGTTAGTATAAGATGATATGCGAGAATATAAGTGAGGATGGCTAGGTGGGTTAAGGTGGGACAATTTAGTGGAGCTAGAATTAGATAGAAGATAAAGATAGGAAAAGAAGTATACCTACGAACGCCATGGCAAAGGATGTAGATAGATGTCGATTGAAGCACACTCACTCTCCTTTTGCCTAGTCCTCCTTCACAGGTTATGGCTAGCACTCTCATTATCGTTTTTTTTTCTTTTTTTTCACTTTTTTTTTTGAACAGAAAATAAAAGACAGAGTACATAAAAGACAAAATAAAACTAATCTAAGATAACAAAAAGAAAAACTACAGCTAACAGATGTAGACTCCACTCCATGTTTATCTAAAGCATTGTCCCCAATGCTTAACTACGTAGCAAGGGAACAAAAAATTAAAAACAAAAGCACACAGATAGGGGAAGTCTAATGTAAATAAATAAAAATAATAATAAAAATGTTACTAAAAGCACGGGTTGCCACCCGCAAGCGCTATATTTAATGTCTATAGCTCGACTGTTGTGCTCAAGATTGGACATTGACAAAGCTCTTAGCATCTTATCGAACTCCTCTGAAAAATTTAAACCAACATGATAGAGGTAGTTCGAAAGAAAAACAACTCCAAAAATAAAGGTGAGAGCCCTTTTCAATTTGTCAAACAGTCTAGCGGCACATTTAGGAAAAACATGCACATTAATACAATTTAGCACATATGGATCATGGTCAAAGAGACTATAACAGGAGAGTTTGTCAATAACATAATTATCAGGAATAAAATCAGAATCAACAAACTCTATAGTACTCTTATGAATTAAATGTGGAGATGAAACTATAAGGGACTTTTCTTCCTCAGCCAAAAACAGTTCGAGACATGAAGAAGTCTCGAGATGAAGAAACTCAGTATCAAAAGAGTTAACCACTTCTAATGTTTCTTCATCATAAACTTCGTTACCCTCTAACATTTTCTCAAGTGCATCTAGTTCACTTTCCCAAATAGACTTGGCATGACATTCCTTATTAATGAAATTGGGATGATCAATGGTGGACTCATACTCAATGGGTGGTGAATGAATGAGGGGAGATGGGGAGACACAATTATAAGAAATAATATCATAAGACTCAATAGCATCAGACGCTAAAGACCCTACTTCCTCATCATCAATAAATGAGCTATCACAAGATAAATCAATAGGCAAGTAAGAGTTATTAAAGTTATCACCCTGTTCCATTGGAAAGTGTAACTCACCCACATTACCCTTTGAAGAAAGGGAATCATCAAGCTCAAATGTTGCACCACTGGTTTTCTCATTGTTAATTACCGTCTAATCGATAATTGCTTGAATACGAGCAATACTAGCTGACTCTTCAACCAAATGTTCATTCATTATTGCTAATAGCTCGTTCATTGTTGATTCTAGTCTAGAATGAGATTCTTGACATTGTTCATCCTGCAAACACTGAGCAGACATATTGCAAAAAAAATCCCAACGATAACCGTCATCCATGTCAAGTATTTGACCATTACCCATAAAATTAGCTAGACTCCTAGACTCGGGGTTCAACCCTTCTAATATCACACAGCTTAAATCATCATAGTAAAAAGTGTAACCACAAGAGGCCAAGTATTCCACATAACATTGAAATCTAGAGAAATATGTGTGGAATTTCTCACCTTCATATTGTGGAAAAGAAAATATAGCCATGGATAAAGATGCAGAACATAAAAAAAAAAATCACAAGAAAACAATATATGCAATAGAAATTAACAAATTAATTATCGGTCGCTTCCCCGGCAACGGCGCCAAAAACTTGATGTGCAAATTTTATTTTAACCGCAAGCGCACGGTGTACGTGTAGTCGCGGGTCGAACACAAGGAAGCTAGGACAAGAAACTTGGTAATTTCGATTGATTAGATTGCTAAGGGAATAAAAATAGTGATTGGTTTGTAAACTAACAACTACAAATGCGATAAATGAAATGTGTTTAAACTATATGATGAAAGCATCTAGGGTGTCGGGCATCCCCTAAAGTCTTGCATGATCCAATTCTCATTAGTGTCTATGAAGTGTAGGATTAATTGTGTGATTAAACTTGATCTTGTTAATCTCAAACTCTCGCTCTGTTGATTAACTATTAGATTTAGACCCTATTAATTCAATTCTCACGCGTTAACTTTATTGAACGAATTAATAAGAATTTAACTAAAGTTTACCCTAAAGCAAAGGCGATCCCAATCTCACACGCTAGTTCTATTGAATGGTTCGACAAAGCATATTTAATTTAGGGTTAATTAGCACAATTTAATCACTTTAATCCAATGTTTCATAGACACATCCAAGAATCAATTCATACTTAACTAATAGGTTCAAACCCTAACCCTAGAAAATGGATCTACTCATTAATCATGGTGAATGCAATTAAAATAAACCCTAAGATAATATTAGACATGACTAACAATAAATTAAATGACAAAGTAAGAAAATCAATGATTAAAAACCAAATGAAACCACAAATAATTCAAATAACAACAATGAAGAACAAACTACTTTTAAGGAATAACAATTTCTAAGAAAATAATCAAAGTTTGACAAAGGAAGATTAAACTAATACAAAATTGATAAAGAAAGATTAAACTACTAATAAGAAAGACAAGAAATTAAAAGCTTACAAGGAATAAAAATGGTCTCTAATGGAAAAAGATTAAGGAAGAAGGAGGAAGAAGAAGAGGGTTTCAATCTCCCTCCCTCATGCTCTCTCAAGGAGGCTTAGGAGACTCCCTAATTTGTCTCTAATTACCCACTAATAAACCCTAAGAAGCTAATTAAAATAAAGATAAAAGAAAATAAATCCAAATTAAAAGAATCAGAACATAATGCGCGTAAAAAACAGAAGGTTGAAGCCGACTCGGCGTTGTCTTCCAAGCCCGGGAAGCCGAGTCGGCGATTTGGGCTGACAGCTTCAGCAAACTTCGAACGTTCGCCATTTCTTGCTCGGTTATCGGAATTGGACATATAATATACCGTTGGAAAGCTCTTGAAGTCTACTTTCCAATGCCGCAAACCTTGCATCAATGTGATCTTCCTATCAAAAGTTAGGGCCAAAAGAGTAGACATGTATCAAATTTCAGCTCAAAACTTTTGCATTAACAACACTTTTCAACTCTTTTGCTCTTTTACTCATTATGGCTTGACAAAATTGATAGCTTGATACGTTCTTTGAGCAATGTATACAAGATTAGCACCAAACACCCACAAAAACAACTCAAAATACCATAATTCACCCGTTTTCCCATACTTAGACCATGAGATACCGAAATAGAGTGAAACCGAACGAAATGACCCCGAATCGCCTTCAAAACACCGCAAAGGAGCATAATAATATAAACGATTAGTGCAAATAATTGCACTTATCAACCGCCGAGTCGGCGGTGAGCTCTCCACCAGGATCGTCGACTCGGCGATACCTACTGTCCAGACCATTGAATTTCCAGTAGTTAAAGCCGACTCGGCTTTAGCTCAAAAGGGGGAATCGCCGAGTCGGCTTTTTAGCCTGTCTTGGCTCTTCTTTTTCCTTGTTTTGTCGTATCTTTATATGCCTTACGGACCTAGTATTCAATACGTATTTGTCCCACTACTTTAGTATCTTTCAGTGATTTATTACGGACTTATAATTTGTCCTACTACCTTAGTAGCACTTAGTGATTATATTCAGGATTATTAGACACTAAATGTTCAACAATCCTCCCCTATTTTGGGTATAATAAACCTCTCATTTACCAAAACTCATAATACATTTCATGCATCAACGCTAATATCCCTACGGATTGAATTAACGCCTAGTACAACACACTTAACAAGTGATCGAGCCAGAATTGATTTTCCATGAGGAATTGAATCAAATGACCCTTCCAACCACTTGAAGATGTAGTACACACAAAACAAATAACACAAAGTTATTAACTTGACACATTATAAGGCCGTGTCCGTATCTTATTCATAAGTTTATCATAGTCATTATGCCAATCTTGACTACTTGAAGCGGTCGCACTTCAAACTTATATAGGTAGGTTCTCAGTACGTATAAAACATATCCCCGTGACGTTGATATAACACCAAGAGCTCTTCAACCCTTGATCTTGAGAACTTTCAAGACGGCTACGTTATTCCATCACGGTACAAAGCAACGATGGGTCATATACGACTTGCTTTAACAAAAACCAAGAGGAATTTACCACATTGAATTCAGACACGATGTTACTCATGCGTGAATTGGGCCTTCCCAAATGATTTTGTTGACATAAACCGATTTCAACTGAGGCTTTCTCAATTGAATCTCTATTCATGGCTTTCGTAAATGAATCCGCCACATTGAACTTAGTGTTCACATAGTCAAAAGTTATGACCCCGTTAATGATAAGTCCTTGCACTAGGCTATGACTAAGCGCAATATGACGAGACTTACCATTATATACTTGACTATAAGCTCTACCTAAAGCCGTCATGCAATCTGCATGGATTGCCACCGGTGAAATTGGCTTAGGTAACAAAGGTATCTCAAACATGAGATTCCTCAACCACTCCGCTTCACTAGCTGCTGAAGCAAGTGCTATAAATACAGCTGACATCGTAGAGTGGGCTATACATGTTTGTTTCTTAGAAGACCAAGAAATGGCACCTCCCCCATAAACAAACACCCATCCACTATTAGAAGAGTTATCCTCTTCATTAGTGATCCAGCTAGCATCGGAATAACCTTCTAGAATAGGAGGTTCTCCGCTATACGCAATACCAAAATCCTTGGTACGCAACAAGTATCTTAATACTCTTCTTATCGCCATCCAATGATGGGGACCCGGGTTACTAGTAAATCTACTAAGTTTACCAACCGCAAATGCTATGTCAGACCTAGTACTTGTCATAGCATACATCAAAGATCCTATGACCTTTGAATACTCCAATTGTGAAATTGGTTGACCAGTATGTTTTGCAAATTTCATACCCGGTTCCATGGGAGTAGAGACCGTCACTTTATCAAGCATATTAAACCGCTTAAGTATCTTCTCAATATAGTGAGCTTGACTTAACTTAATACGGTTGCCTTGTCTTATGATCTTTATACTTAAGATCACATCGGCCTCCCCCATATCCTTCATCTGAAAGGATCTAGACAAAAACTCTCTTGTCTCCTTGACTTGTACTTTACAAGGGCCAAAGATAAGCATGTCATCGACATATAAACAAATGATAACGGCATTACCATGGCTATCAAACTTGCTATATACACACTTATCGGCTTGATTCAACTTGAATCAAAAAGACAGTATGGTTTCATCAAACTTTTGATGCCATTGCTTAGGTGCTTGTTTAAGTCCATATAAGGACTTCACAAGTTTACACACCTTTTGCTCCTGTCCTTTCAAAACAAACCCTTCGGGTTGTTTCATATAAACTTCCTCATCTAACTCCCCATATAGAAATGCGGTTTTAACATCCATTTGATGTATTTCTAGATGATAGACCGTAGCTAACGCTACCAATAACCGAATAGTGGTTATTCTTGCAACCGGTGCATAAGTATCGAAATGATCGATACCGTGCTTTTGTCTAAAGCCTTGAGCCACTAAACGGGCTTTGAACTTATCAATAGTACCATCGATTTTCATTTTCTTTCTGAAAATCCACTTGCAACCGATTGGTTTACAAGTAGGAGGAAGATCCACTAACACCCAAGTGTTATTTCCCATGATGTATTGCATCTCATCATCAATAGCCTCTTTCCAAAAAGCGCTATCAAGTGATGCCATAGCATCACTATAAGTCAATGGGTCACCTTCCACATTATACAAATATGGATCGCTAGAAGATACTTCACTTCTATCACCTTCAACCAAGTATACTTGGAAATCCGGTCCAAAGCTTTTAGCTTTCCGTTGTCTCTTACTCCGTTTAGGAATAGGATCAACTAATTCTTGTTCATCTATTTGTTGACTTTCATCAACATCTAGAAGTGAACCTTGTTGACTATCATCAACACTGTCATTGGTACAAACTTGTAGATTTCTTTGTCTACTCAATGATGAAAATCTATTTTCATCAAAAATCGCATCTCTTGACTCTATAATTGAATGAATCGATATAAAGTCATTTTGTTCTATAACATAGAACCTATAGGTTTTGCTATGAATAGCATAGCCTATAAAAATGCATTCAACACCTCGTTCACCGAGTTTCTTTTTCTTGTTACCGGGCAATCTTACAATGGCCCTACAACCCCAAACCTTAAGATAGCTTAAGTTTGGTTTCTTTTTGCACCAAAGTTCATAAGGAGTTTCCTTATTCGTTCTCATTGGAACTCGGTTAAGAATGTGACAAGCCGTCAACATTGCTTCACCCCAAAATCCAGCACTCAAACCTGAGTAGGATAACATGGAACTAACCATCTCTTGTAGAATACGGTTTTTCCTCTCCGCCACACCATTAGATTGTGGTGCATAACCGGCGGTGGTTTCATGTGTAATACCCATTGAGTTAAAATAATTAGAATCATAATATTCACCTCCTTTATCGGTTCTTAACCTTTTAAGTTTACTTCCAATTTGTAATTCTACTTCATTTTTGTAAATCTTAAAATGTTCAAGAGCCTCATCTTTTGTATGTAAAAGATATACATAACAAAACTTTAAGAAATCATCAATAAAAGTTATAACATACTTTTTATTTCCCAAAGATGGTGTACTATGAAAATCACAAAGATCACTATGGATTAACTCCAAAATTTTGGATTTTCTTTCAACACTTTTAAAGGGTGTTCTAGTGATCTTATTTAGCATGCACGTTTTGCAATTTTTAGACATTTTAATACACATAGGAATTAAATCATGCTTAGACATAAAAGAAACTTTATCAAAGTTTACATGTCCTAGTCTAACATGCCACAAATAATGCAAATCATCACTTTCATTCATACTTGAAACATTACAAACAAGGTTTTTATTTAAATCTAATGACAATTTAAACAAACTATTACATAAATAAGCACGATCAATAAACAAATTATTTTTAGAGATAATACACCTATCGGCTTCAAACACTAGTTTGTAGCCCAATCGATTCAAAATAGGACCCGAAACTAAATTTCTACCTATTTCGGGTGCAAAATACACATCTCTTAAAACTAAGAGATTCCCCGAAGTAAACAATAGTTCAACTTGTCCTTTGCCTTGGACCATGATAGGTGCATTGTTTCCCATGTAAAGATGCTCCCCATCAACAACCTTGTTAAAGGATTTGAACCATTGTGTAGAATCGCAAACATGCCTCGATGCGCTCGATTCGATCCACCAAGACAAAGAATCATCCTACATAGCACTAATATTAGTATTCATAGATGAAAAACTTATATTAGAATTTTCATTCAAAATTGCAAGATTACCTTGAGTGGATGGTCCTTTGCTTGTTGTAGCTTGACCACTCCCCTTTGCCTTCTTTTGCTTGTTCTTTAGAACAAAGAAATTTTTCCTTCGGTGCCCGGGTTTACCACACTCCCAACATACCTTTTTGGTATTGGGAATAATAGCCTTGCCCTTGGAAGAATCATTGCTCTTCATCTTATCTCCGGAACGGGATGGTGGTTTTCCTTCCGCAACCATGTTGATAGTGCCAACATTAGGATTTTCATCCTTTTGGTTCTCATGAACCCGAATGCTAGACTCGACAATAATGTGTTGTCTAAGATCGGAGAGTGTAATCTCCTCTCTTTTATGCTTAAGAGCATGTCTAACATCCCTCCAAGAGGGAGGCAATTTGTCTATTATGCTTGACACAAGAAATACTTCATTAATTTCAATTTTATGCAATTTTAGGTTGGCATGCATTCTTTGTAATTCATGGAATTGATCAATTATTGGGCGATCTTCTACCATTTTATATGAATTAAAATTACTTACTAGAAACTTTTTGGAGCTAGCATCCTCCGTCATGTACTTATTCTCCAAAGCATCACACAACTCCTTTGCGGAATCATGGTATTGATAGATGTCAAATAAAGCATCTTGCATACCATTGAGAATGTGGCCCCGGCAAATGAAATCATCATTATCCCATTTGCTCCTCTTTCGGTTTTGTTCAAGAACTTCCGTTTCCGGATCATCTGTCTTAGGAGCGTCCGGCTTAGGTGAACTAATCACATAAGCCACGTTTAAAGTGGTGAGCATGAACATCAACTTCTTTTGCCAACGTCTAAAGTCAACGCCGACAAACTTTTCAAGCTTAGCAAAGTTTGAGGTAAAATCCTTCATTGTTGCCATCGATGAAGATTATCACAAAAGATTATTACGGAATGTATATAATTACAATACAAATCAAAATCGGGAATTTGTATTAAACCCCTTTGTTGATGGCAAAATAAAAATTACAATAACAATAACAATGCTAAGTATAATGAAGATAAGTTTGTAACGACAACTGTTACCCGAAAACTTGATACAAGTTGTAGGCGTGTGCTCACTTTCCTTTTGTGATATTTTCCCCATAAAGGTACTTGAATTGATATGTGGAAATTCACAACGAGATACAAACAACTTCAATATACCCTTAGTACTTAGGGTATATAACTTAACAACAATGTGTTTAGGCTTATGAGCAATGGAAATCAATACAAGAGTTAATTACTCTCTTGGATTAGCAAAGACAATTAGAAAAAGAAAGAAAGATTTCAGAGATTGGGTGCAAACATCTCAAAGACCAAGGACCTCTATTTATACTCAAAGAGTATAAGGAGGAGCCTATGCTCATAATCACAATATTGATTATGATTGATTACAATCATAATCATCCAAATCAATGCCATTAACAATAGCATAATACTCCTCCATAAATCAGAGATTTAAGAGCATTAAGAGAGTATCCTAGGCATTTACTTCAAAGAAAACGGGAAGAAAAACGCAACGGCACAATCCAGTCTCTACCGCCGAGTCGGCGGTGAGCTCTCCACCAGGATCGCCGACTCGGCGATACCTACTGTCCAGACCATTGAATTTCCAGTTGCTAAAGCCGACTCGGCTTTAGCTCAAAAGGGGGAATCGCTGAGTTGGCTTTTTAGCCTGTCTTGGCTCCCTTTTTCCTTGTTTTGTCGTATCTTTATATGCCTCACGGACCTAGTATTCAATACGTATTTGTCCCACTACTTTAGTAGCTTTCAGTGATTTATTACGGACTTATAAATTGTCCCACTACCTTAGTAGTACTTAGTGATTATATTCATGATTATTAGACACTAAATGTTCAACAATAATAAATTGGTATATTTTAAGTTAGCTAGTAAGATGGTTTATTTTGAGCAGACAAGCAAAAAGATTGATTATTTTCATCAATTTTTCCAATTTTTTATTGATTTTCTTATAATAATCTTAACTTTTGATTAATCATGAATAATTCACATTTTACGATCACTTACCCAAAAATATTATTGCCCAAATGGTGATCAGTTATTTCAAGTAATTTCCACAAAAAAGCAATAAAAATTTTTTTAAAAAATTAATAATTAAAATCAAAAAATAAACTCACTTGATTCCTCTTTTTAATTTTTAAAAGTTTTTTATTTTAAAAAAAAATAATCTTTTTATAATTTAATTTTATATTTACTTCAAATATTTTTATACTTTTCATTTTATCTTTACTTATAAATTCTTTTATGCAAAATGACTTGTTATATAGATAAGAGGTTACGTTGATGCATTCTGATGTGCGAATTTTATTTTAACCGCAAGCGCCCGGTGTACGTGTAGATCCGAGTCAAACACAAGGAAGCTTAGGACAAGAAACTTAGTAACTTCGATCGATTATATTGCTCAAGAGAAGAAAATATGTTGATTCATTGTTACTAGCAACTACGAATGCGATAAGAAAAATGGATAAAACTATATGATGAAGGAATCTAGGGTGTCGGAAATTCCCTAAAGTATTGTATGATTAAATTCTCATTAGTGTCTATGAAGAGTCGGAATAATTACGTGGTTAAACATGATTTTGTTAATCTCAAACTCTCACTCTGTTGTAACTATTAGATTTGGACCCTACTGATTCAATTCTGAGACGCTAGTTTTATTGAACGAATTAATAAGAGTTTAACTAAAATTTACCCTAAAGGAAAGTCGATCTCAATCTCACACGCTAGTTATATTGACTAGTCTGACAAAGCACATTTAGCTTAGGGTTAATTGATACAATTTAACCACATAATACTCCTTAAAATGCGTACTTAGAGATATTAAGACTTCAATAGTTTTTACAAATGTTATGGTGTGTACTTAGAGATATTAAGACTTCAATTTGTTTAAAATGCATGCAAATAGTAAAGTGAAACAATGCCCTTAGTAATCTAACATTTTTCTAATTAAATTTCCTATGATATTCAAATTAACCATAAGCAATCTCAAATATTAGTATTGGTTTCCTATTGCAAATTAGGTTTACATGTTAACGGTTAAGAAAATTAATATATTTTTTTTATTTTTTTTACTATTTAACTTACATTTATTCTTCTATCACCTAATTAACATAATATCCTTATTTACGGTATCAATTTGAAATGCCATGAATCCATTCAAGAAGATATAGGAATATAGATGCGTAGAGCGGCACGAAACTATTTCTTAACATATAAACAAGATTGCATTAATATGATAGTATGATTATCAAATATAGAAGAAATCATACCCTTGATGTGTGAATTCCACGTCAATACTCGAGTATGAAATAACCAAAAGAGAGATAATGGAACGTCATATGTCGTTCCTCTAATGTTGGTCCACAAGAATCTTTCATAAAACTTATATTTATATTAAGTTCCAAAACTTATATTTACACTCTTTTGTTGTTGAGTGAATTTCAATCCTAAAACATAAATGAATTTTTTAACTCATTCAAATCTATGTTCGAGTTGCATACAAAGAGTTTATGTTTACTTCTAACTTACACAACATTCCTATTACTTGTTTGAATTTTACCATTTCAAAAACATAGTTATAGTCACAAGATATGATGTCATTTTCTACAAAAATACATATAAAATTAACATCATTATCAAGTTTAGGAAAAAAAACAAGTATATTTACCATAAACATCAAGGTTTAAAATCATTCAATACAACAATTCACCATCAACACGCATACTTAAAAAAACATAATTAGTTATTGTTGGAAAGAATAAACAATATTTATAGAATAATTAGTAGAATATAAACAATATTTAGAGAATAATTAGTAGACTATCTTTGATTTTATTCTAGAATAATATTTTAAGTATTTAGGAAATTAAGATATTTGTAATATTTAGTTTCCTTATTTCATGGCATGTCTTTTCTATTTATAGGGGCATTTGCCCTCTTTGATTGATTAATGAATGAGAATGAGAATCGAATGAATTAATTCATAAAACCTAAACCAAATTATTATACTTTGTTATTAAATTTATCATGGTATCAGAGCCGATAGTGTTTTCCGAGGACCGATGATCGGCCACGGCATTCATCACTAACCAGAAAAAATCGAAACCAAAACTAAACCAAACAAAAAAATTCAAGCCCGAAAAATTAATGTTTTTGAAACGAATGGTCCAAACAATCCAAACATATAACCAAAAGATCCATACTTACACAGAAATTTCTGAAAAATTAAATTTCAAAAACTACACCAAGTGGTGTAAAGAAATTCAAACTGAAATTGACGATCGGTGGCTGCTTAATCATATCATTGCCGCCCCTCCAGAAAACAAAGACCCTCAATGGAAACTAGATGATGCACAAGTGATGTTATAGATACTTTACACCCTTAACACCACCATATCCGATACTGCTATTTATTATACTTCTAGTGCCCATGAATTTTGGACATGGATTTCCACCCTTCTTGGGCCCAATACTGAAGAAAGGGGGAGCGAAAAAAGGGAAGAAAGCCGGTCAGAATCTAAAAATTCATTATTCCGGCAAAGTGATGAGTTCAAGAACGAAAAAGTTGCCTCCAAAGCTTCGGTGGATCACCGGAATGATGGTAAGACTAGTTTCGCAATTCCTCACCAAGAAAACTTGAAAACAACCATCCCAAGTCCAACAAAAAAAATCAGAATTCATCAACAATTATCAAGATCAGAAATCAATAACCAAGAAAGAAGATTCGAAACCGAATTTAGATCAAGAGGGCCCACATCCGAAAAACAGTAACCTAAAATGCCAAGATTCAAGTACAAACCCTAATGCCCAAAAGAATCCCAACCCGTGTCCCTCATTTCGGGTCACCCAAGGGTCCACGTTGGTGGATCTATTTTCAAGCCAAATATTTTACCTATTTTCAATCCCTATCTTGTTCATCCAACCTATTTAAATCATATACCCATTAACCTATCCAAACCCAAAAATTTAAAAATCATTTATGAAAAATTGGTTGGAAAAATTATCAAAATGTCTTATGTAAAATCAAAAGATCAATTAGCGGATTTTCTAATCAAGGCAATTGGCCCAAAAGCATTGATGAATATTATTGGCAAGTTCGGTCTCGGTGATCCCAAGACCAAACTTGAGGGGAAGTGTTGGAAATAATAAACAATATTTACTTAATAATTAGTAGAATATAAACAATATTAGAATACTTTGATTTTATTATAGAATAATATTTAAGTATTTATTTAATAAAATATTTGTAATATTTAGTTTCCTTATTTCATGGCATATCTTTTGTATTTATAGGGGGCTTTTGTCCTCTTTGATTGATGAATGAATGAGAATGAGAAACGAATGAAATGATTCTTAAACCTAAACCAAATTATTTTACTTTGTTATTAATTTTATCAGTTATTCAATCACATAACCAGTATCTTAATTATCTAAAGATGACCTGGTGGAGCATTGATTTGCAAATTTGTGACCGGCATTTGAGTTTCTATAACAAATTATAACAAATCCTAAAATAAACAAGAATTGCATATTTTGAATAAACATTCATGTTAGAATAATAACCCAAGTATACTGCATAACACTTTAATAATTTTAAATTTGGAGGAGGGAATAATTGAGAGGTTGAAAGCATTTGTAATGATAGTTTTCGAAGGAGCTTGTCGATTTTTTGTTTTAGGGTTTTGAAGTTGCGGGAAACGGGAAAGAAGTTGATATGTGCATTTTACCCTGTGCCTTTTCGTTGTTAGTAACAAAGAGCATAAGAACTAATTAAAAAAAGTCAAAGCTCTTTGTTCTTTGTTATTAACAACAAATAAACTGAGTTGATTTTTTCACCAGCTCCTTCATTCATTGTTAGTAACAATGTATAAAGTAGCTGATAAAAAAACTCAAAGCTATTGTTCTCTATTAGTAACAACAAACGAATACCTATACTCTAATTTAATAGTATGAAGATACTTATTTTAAAAAGAATAATTTGCGAATTACAACCTTAAAAGTTTATCACTTTTGTAAATTAAAGCCTCAATGTTTATTTTTTGCAAATTATAGCCATCAAAGTATCAAAGTTTATAGGTTCAAGTCAAGTACATAGATTTCCGAAATTTACCTAAAATTCCGACCACCAACATGGTCGAAATTTTGTGTTTTGGCCCGAATCTTCGACTTTAATACTTTGTTGGCTGTAATTCATAAAAAAATAAACATTGAAATTGTAATTCGCAAAAGTGCAAAACTTTAAGATTGTAATTCGTAAATTATTCTTTTAAAAAAGGAAAATATGATATTAATAATTCGACCTTTTGTTCATCCGCTATGAATAATCAAACTTTTGATTATTTTCTAATAATCCAACGTTTGCTGTAACACCCGAATTTCCTCTCGTCTGAAGGACGGGAGGAAATTCGGGTGTTACATTTGCCCTTAGTTCGCTGTAAATAATTCAATTTTTATTTTAGTTTCTCAGCAACATACCAATTATTACCTATTATAAGTAATAGGGTATGTTGTGGGCAAATTTATCACAAAGATTGAATTATTAGAAAATAATTAAAATGTGGATTATTCATAACGGATGAGTGAAAGGTTGAATTATCAATGTCAATTTTTCCTTTAAAAAATTAAAATTATGCGTGTTATTGGATCAATCAACCCCAATGATTTGGGCCAAGTCAAATGGTCCAATCGATCCATTCAATGCCAGAGTTGACCCACCTTGGCGCAAAATTACCAAAATGCCCCTGAGGCTGTCTCATCAAACCCTTGAGGTTTATAAATACCCACATTCTCAACCATAAATGGTATGATTTCTCTCTCTCTCTAAATTACCATTTTTAGTCTTCATTATTCACTCATAAACCGAACACTGACTTGAGCGTCGGAGGGGTTTTCCGAGAAGCAGCCCCCGGACCAGTAACTCTATTCTTTTTGTAGGTATTCTGCCTTACAATTCAGTATTCGGACATTCCAAATAGCCGAAGACATCACCTTCCGGTCAGGAAGATTTGACTTGATTTCTACACAGAAATATTTGGCGCCGTCTATGGGGAGAGTGACAAGCACCTTCGTTTTCACTCACTTTCACAATCAAAATCCATGAACTCCAAAAGAAACACGAGAGCTAACACTAGGCAGTCCGAACATCATTCTGCCAAGTCCGTCCACGACCAAGATCCCAATGCTGGGATTCAGCCACCCAACTTCGTCACCAGACAAGATCTAGATGACTTTTCCGAGACCATCACTTCTTGCTTCCAAGAATCAATCCAACAGGCAGTAAGAACACTGCCAGCGATTTTTCAGCCGCAGCAACCGAGTATCCTCCATTCTGCTCGTCGACAGACAGAACAAATCCCTAGCCTTCAAAGGGAAGCCCCTGACTTTTGGGTTGAAGTCTTGAAGACATAGCAGAAGGTTAAGAGTCACCTTTGCTACAAGATTAGACTCACAACCAAGTATAACAACGCACCTTGGGTATGCCGAATTCGGCCTCGCGTCATAACCAGATACCCCATGGCCGCAGTCGGCAGGCTCCTAGCCGGATGCTTGAGCAGTCAGGGAGTTCAAGGTTTGACGCCCAAGAGATCATCAATAGGAGAAAGAAAGAGCGAGATGCTAGAACGTATCTTAACTCCTAATGAGAAGGAAAGAATCCAATGGAAGAATCCTACCATAGCCCTATGTATCAGGAAAAGGTACGAAAAGAATGACGATGCAAGATTATGTTAGGGACGGTTCTGATTCGGCCCCTACCATTTTCAAGACACCACTCTCTACGAGAATATCGTCTATTCCTAACCGGAACAAAGTCAAAGTACCAACAGTAAAACCATTTGATGGGTCGGACAACCCCGCCGAACACCTAGCTTCCTATCGAGCCCACATGGCAGTGAGTACTACGTGTAAGGCCATGCTATGTAAATTTTTTCCAACTACCTTATCGGGGCTGGCGCTGAACTGGTACACGTCCCTACCACCTGGGAGTGTAGATAGTTTTGTCGCTCTTGAAGCCTTGTTTCTCGTTCACTTTGTCGCCTCCAAGAGGCAAAAGAAGTCCAAAAATTTCATGAGGAAGTTCTATCAATCCCTGGGGCCACCGATGCCACTACGGTCCCTGCCCTCATCAATGGTGTGAGAACGCCAAAATTAAAGTGGAAGCTGCTAGAGCATGACATCACAACGAATTCGGAGGCCATGGATGTGCAGAGGTTCCTCCGAGCATCTGATATATGTACACCTTTGGATTCGAGGAAGAAGAAATAAAAGGTTGGCAGATCACAAGAAGCAACGCCTAATCGGCGTAATTCGGACAATTATGGAAAGGAATGATTTCGATCGCCCGTGGGGCCTCCCAGAGAAAAAGGTCGTAGAGCAGTCCAAGCTTACCCAGCATTGGAAGTGAAAGACATTGAGTCACGCTTCAACCGAAGCTAGAAAGATATTTTTTACTCTGTTAGAGACCATATCGATCCCTCCAAGGATATCGACATATCAAAACAGAAGAAAAATGGACTTTTGGTGTGAATACCACAAGGAACACGGCCATACTTTGTCCCAGTGCTGTGAATTGAAGAAGGTCCTAGACAAGTTGGCCGACGAAGGCCAATAAACAGATTCTTAAAGCATAATGATAGCTGACCTAGGGGTCGAAGGGATAATCGTCAAAGAAATGAAAGACGCTCGGACGCTCAGGAATAGTCCGAGGCCACGTAAGGAGTCATTCACATGATTTCAGGAGGATATTCCGAGTTTTACCCAAGTACGCGATCCGTCAAAGATAGTGTTCACACCTTGAACACTATGACAGCCGAGTCCAAGAAAGCAATAGATGGACCGAGGATGATCTTCGGGGAAGGGCGACACGCAATTCAACATCCTCACTCGGACCCTGTCGTCTTCACTCTCAAAGTAGGTCTTATGAACGTCCGAAGAGTTTTAGTAGACACCAGCAGTTTAGCCGATTTGATCACAATGGATTGTTTGAAACAATTGAAATATGGCCCAAAACATTTGGAAAAGCTTAACCGGCCCTTGGTAGGATTTGGGGGGAGTCGAGTCTGTCCCTCGGGGACAATAGTTTTGCCAGTTCTCTTTGGGGAGAAAGGGAATGGACGGACCTTGCCGGTTCGCTTCACAGTTGTTGATATCCAATTCCCTTACAAAATCATCATGGGCCTGCCCATGATAAACAAGATCAAAGCCGTCATATCGACCCATCAGCTACTCATCCAATACGAGAAAGATGACTGTAAAGTTGGAACTTTGTATGGAGATCAAAAGAGCGCTCGAGAATGTCAAGTCAATACGCTCAAAATGGGATTCGAAGGTAGCGCCGATCAGAAAAATAAGAAAAGAAAAGCGACAGAGGTGGAGTCGGTCTTGCATGTAATCGATGATGATATCAGAAGCACATCTCAACCTCAACCTCTAGAAAGTTACGAAGAAGTTGCCCTTTGGGACCAAGAAAAAATACGTTTGGGAAGGAATCTCGCCGGACCTCTGAAAGAGAGCATCATCGAGGTCATTCGACAATACAGAGAAGTGTTTGCATATATTGTCGAAGAAATGCCCAGCATACCTGCCAAGGTCACTTCCCACCATTTGGACATCGTCCCGGGTGGCAGATTGGGCAAATCAGCTGGCTGATACGGGATCGAGTTCGGGCCTAGAACGGCTATCAAAGCACAAGCCCTTGCGGATTTCAATTCTGAGATGAAGGGATCATTGGAAGAAGTTATTGCTGGAGAAAGTTGGAAGTTATACGTTGAGGGGTCTTCGACCCGGAGTTGTTCAGGTGCCGGGCTTCTGATAATATCGCCTAATGAAGCCAGGCTAGAACATGCAGTGAGATTCAATTTTATGGCAACTAATAATGAGGCTGAATACGAAGCGCTATTGTTAGGTTTAGGAATATGTTTGGCCTTGGAGTCAGGAAAGTTATCGCACACACAGATTTGCAACTAGTAGCCGGCTAGGTAAATGGGGAATACGAAGCTAAAGACGATAGCATGAAAATGTACTTCACCAAGGTAAAGGAGGCTATGGTCAAGTTTGAGTCGGTTGTCTTTAGCCACATCCCTAGATTAGAAAATGCACAAGCAGACGCCCTCTCAAGGCTGGCTAGCTTGGTCATCAGTGATGAGCCTAGAAACATTGTTTGGGAAGTTCTGCCTTGTCCAAGTATCAATGGTTTTGTGGGAGGGGTGAATCGAAACGAAGTGGTTCGAATTGGGCCCGATTATTCTGAAGAAAGCGAAGTGGTTCGAATGGTACGATGGGGCACTGTATTAGAAGTCATATACTCATCCCCTCCTCAAATGCGTCACCCCATCCGAAGGCGAGTACATCCTAAGAGAAATTCACGAAGGGGCCTGCGGAATTCATCAAGGAGTTCGGACTCTCATTGGTAAAGTCTTGAGAAATGGGTATTACTGGCCAAGCTTGAAGGCCGATGCAGAGAAGCTAGTGAAAACTTGTGAAAAATGTAAGTTCTATGGAGAGGTGCCTCGCCGGCTAGGAGTGTTCTTTACCGGGTACACGGTTAGCCGAATACCTATTTTTGCGGCCCGTGTCTCGGCCCATTTAATGCGGGTGCTCGGTTAGTGCCCGGATAAAACGGGTCGGAACACCGGGTACCCGGTTATTATTTTTGATTATTTTTCAAATTTAATTATAACTTTTAAGATCGAATTCCGAGTAGATATTGGCTATATTTAGGCAGAATGTTTATAATTCGTATTGATCAAGCTTGAATTTTAATTTTAAAATTATTATTCTAATTTTTTAAACTCAAAAGCAATATATAATGTCAATATCAAAGGTGCGAATAAACTATAAAGTCTACCATAAAACACTAAATTACTAATAGTCCATCATAAAATATTAAAGTCCCAAACAAACAAAGAAAAGTTTTTAACAAAAGTCCAAAAAAACAAAGTCCAAAGTCCTTAATTACAAAAGTCTTGAATAACATAAGATGATAACAATCCAAACTCCAAAGTCTTAATTTGCTCATTTATCTGTCGCAATGATAATAGTTGGTTACTCTAGCACTAAATCTTCCATTCCTGCAAAATAATATACATCACAAAAATGTAATGAACGATATTTCCTAAAATGTGAAAACAAAACCAATCTCAATATATAAAAATAAAAAAACTAACCAAATCTAAAAAAACTAACAAAATCAAGACTAGAAAAACTAACATAACCAAACTAAATCAAAAAAAAAAATCAAGAACATAACAAACTAACAAAATCAAACATAAACAAACTAAATCAAAAAAAATCAAGAACATAACAAACTAACAAAATCAAATATAACCAAACTAAATCAAAAAAAAATCAAGAACATAACAAAATCATAGTGATGAATAAACAAATAAATAAACAAAATTAATAACCTACAAAACAAAATCAGAAATAAACAAAATCAACTAAAGCCAACCTACAAAAACAAAAACAACAAAAAGCAGAAAAAAATAGCCTACAAAACGAAAAAAATAAATAAATAAACCCAAAACAAAAATTCGAACAAAATCAACAAAAAAAATCAGTAAAAACAAAATCAACAAAAAAAAAATCAACAATAACAAAATCAACAAACCAAAGAACAACAAAAACAAAATCAACAAAACAAATGCAAAAACGAAAAAAACACCAGAAAAATAAGAGCAAAAACGAATCAAACAAACTTAAATCAAATAAAAAATGAAATCATCGGAAAAAACGAAAAAAAACATACCTATAGGAGTTTGGATGAAAAAAAAGATGAATCATGAAATACCTGTGAAAATTTTATAAAAATTGAAAATAAAAAAGACTAAAACGAAAAAAAACAGAAAATAAAAAAAATAAAACAAACACAAGCATACCTTGAATTGAGAAGTTGAGTGTTGGCTTGAAGAAGATGAATAAGGATAAGGATGATGAGTGTTGGCTTGAAAGAAGAATAACACACCCTAGAAAACTCTAGTAGACAATGACGGCACAACACAGGTAATGAATGGGTTGCAAATGAAATGGAAATGAAATGAAACCCTAAAATAAGGGTATATATATTATAAGCTATCCGGGTCAAACGGGAAACCGGGTCAATAAATAATCGGCCCATGACCCGACCCGGTTAAGGCGGGTCGAGAACCCGACCCGGAATTTTGAATTTTTTTTGGCAAGTCGGGTCGGGCGGGTCGGGTAGTTTTGAGCACCCTTATCGCCGGCCCTCTAATTATCTCTGCCCTATTTAAGCTCTCCTACCATTTGATAGATGGGGGATCGATCTCTTAGGTCCCTTTCCCCCAGCTAGTGGGCAACGTAGATTCGTCCTCGTGGCTATAGATTACTTCACCAAGTATGTCGAAGCCGAGGCCTTGAGCTCAATAATGGATAAGCAAATTTGCCAAATTCTGTGGAGGAATATCATCACTCCCTATGGGGTGCCACACGTTATCATATCTGACAACGAAAAACAATTCAACAGCGCCACGATGAGAGATTATTGCAGCCGGTTCAACTTTCAACTAGATTCTCTTCGGTCTCCCGCCCTCAAACCAACGGTTAAGTCAAATCTGAAAACAAACCCATTCTTAAAGGCATAAAGAAAAAGCTCGAAAGAAGCCGGGGTAATTGGGTATATGAGTTGCCTGGAGTATTGTAGGCCAGCCGTACAATCGTGAAAGAGTCTACAGGCCACACGCAATTCTTTCTTGTATTCGACACTAAAGTTGTTCTTCCCGTCGAAGTGGGAATACCTTCCACCAGGGTCACTTATTATGATTAATACAAGAATGATGGAGATAAACCCATCAATCTTTACTTGCTGCCGGAGACTCGAGGGGATGCACTTTTGAAAGCCGTAGCCCAAAAACAAAAGATGACTAGACAATTCAACAGGCTAGTGAAGCCCAGACAGTTTCAAGTGGGCGATCTTGTTTCAAGAAAGATAGAGGCCACATGCAAGATAGTTGAGAAAGGGAAGCTTGGAAAGAATTGGGATGGCCTCTTCAAGGTTGCTCGTATTGTTAGACCGGGAGCATATGAGTTGGAAGAAAATGGTAAGTTGCTGCCAAGACCCTGGAATTCGGACCATCTTAAAAAGTTCTATGTTTGAAGACGCCGAAACCAATACAAACTGGGGGCATGGAGGCAAGCTGAAGTTCAGTAGGTCCTTTGGGGAAGTTTACAAGTTTGCATTGTATCAGCTTGCCTAACCGGTAAGCAGTTTTCGGACACCAGAGTGTGTTACCTAGTTTTTATCTAGTTCACATTGTATTATTATCCAAAATTTATGTTTTTCAAGATTGATTTCGTATTCGGCTTACCTAACCGGTAAGATGTGATCAGACACTTTTTTACAAGCTTGCATTGATGATTTGTAATATTCGAAAGGAAAAAGCAAAAATAGTAAGGATAACAATAGTGAATGCTTTAACAGATTACGAATACATCAAATTGTTCAAATGGCCGTAGCCTCGAATACTAGAAAAAAGAAAAAAGGGTACAAGAGGACTGGAATCTACCAAACATCATCATCTTCATCTTCATCTACATCTTTAGCATCATCCCTCTAGCAGCTCCTCCACCGAGAACAGGGGGTCCAGCTCCTCCTCGGCACCAGGGGCCGATCCCCCACCCCTTGATGTAGCCGGTGCCCGGCGATGCCGGAGCAAGCAATGTACGAGGGAGTAGGGGAACAACAACAATAAGAGAGGTCACGGGGGTTGACGTCCTAGACGGAATCGAAATACCATAACGAGTACATTCAACTTCTTTGAACTTGACCTCGACCTCCGCCGGTAATACCGCCTCCCATGCTTCCCGATCAGTCGCGTTTTCCTCGTCAGGTCCGGCGTTTTCCAGCTCTTTCTTCTCTTCGACGACCTGACGAGTAGCCCTATCAAACTCAGCATCAGCAGCATCAGAGAAGGCTTCCCAATCAGGGGTCGCTTCCAACTTCTCGTGCGCATACTAGTCCATAAGCTCTCGGACACGCATGCCCTGGCTGACGGTATCGACCTCTAGTCGAGCAATAAACTACTTGCCCTCTTCGGTCCCCATCCACTCTTTAGCTATTCTCTTCTTGAGAGATAGCTGCTTTTGAAATACAAGTACCGCTTCTTTGAGGAAACGACACTTTTCCCTCATAGTCTCTAAAGAGTGGTGGAGACCCTTGTTCTCTCGGGTCAGATTCATCACTTGGTCATTCTTTATAATCAACTTCCCATTCATCTCATTAATTCTCTTCTTCGACTCTTGAAGATCGACATTCTTGACCTCTGACCTAGGGATGGCAATTCAGTCCAAATCCGACCCTGATCCGAGAAAAATAATCTGATTCGAGTCCGAGAAAAAAATCATCCGACTCCGACTCCGACTTTATGATCCGAGTTTGAGTTAGAGACGGACCGGAGTTGGGCCTTATAAAAAATCCGACACTCCGACCCGACTCCGACCCTGAAGGACATCCGACTTTGAATTTGACTTTTACACCACTACTTTGTTTCCTTTAAAACTCTAGACATGACTAATACAAAACCTCTCTTTCATACCAATTGTAATTTTCGATCATAAAAAATTATTTGGCATTTTTAATTAGATTAATCAATCAGTTGACGACAAATTAGATCAAGAGAAATAAAATATGCCAAATCAAAATGCGAGAAAATTTTTTAAATTGTAATCGTAGGACTATTGCTCTTGTTAAATTTGAATTCAAAGTACATATTTTTTTGTTAAATTGTATTTGAAAAATATATTTTGTTAATTTTGTATGCTTTAAAATCATTAATACAATATCACAATGATATTGTTTGATAATTCGACTCCGTTGGAGATCCGAGAGTCCGAGTCGGGGCAAACATGGAGTATGTATGATCCGACTCCGAGTGGAGGTGGACTGAAAAATAAAGTCCGACTATTATCTGGAGCAAAGTTGGAGTATATATAATCCGAGCCGAGTCCGACCCATTGCCATCCCTACTCTGACCTGAGAGCGGTGGTTATCTCGTATTGAAGACGAATGTTCATCTGCAAAAAGAGCCGAGGATGGTTATTTATGACAACCAAAAAATACAAGGTAACGATTATGTGATAAGTTACCTCAGCCTAAAGGGCAAGCAGCTCGTTGAATCTGGTCTTTGCTGGCACCGAGGAGAGCTGGGTAAGGTCTTTGTTGCTCACCAATTGACCCATGGCCTTCCTCCATCGAACCCTAAGATCTTTAGGGGCCAAATCAAAAAAAGTCTGGTCCGAACAATAGACCACCCCTGTATCCCTTCTAGTGATCTCATAATCGAACTCCTCAATTGTGAAGGGCTGCTCTGCTTCTTCCTCCCTCGACCCCCCAATGGCCTTGCTTATACCCTTATCTACCTTTGGCGGTAGTGTCTTCTGATGCTTTGATGGCTGTGTTGAAGGAGAACCAGCCGCGGTGGAGCTACTAGAGATCGGTTGCGAAGTTTCTTCTGGTAACCTTGTTCTTGCTATTCTGAAAAACAACATTTGAACAATTAGCAAAGACTCAAATATATTCGGACTGTAAATGGTGAAGCTCATACCTTAGGAGGACTTAGAAGCAGAGTTTTATCTGTCTGAGCCCTCTTCTTGTGAGATTCGGCTAACATTTGAACAATTAGCAAAGACTCAAATATATTCGGACTGTAAATGGTGAAGCTCATACCTTAGGAGGACTTAGAAGCAGAGTTTTATCTGTCTGAGCCCTCTTCTTGTGAGATTCGGCTACCATTTGAGCAAAGTTGGCAGAAGTCATGATTTCAGGATATTTCTTTTCTAACTCCTCGAAAGCTACAATTGTAAGAAAAAGATGAATTAGAAACAAATTAAGAAAAGAACAAGCAAATAAGGTGTCGAACTCACCTCGATGATATCTCGGACTAAATCCTAAGGCCAATAAAAATAATTCATTTTGGAGATGGGTTCTAGTAACCACAAAGTTTCTCTGTACAAAAGTAAGTTTAAACTCCCCTAACTCTACATCTTTGGTGGCGTGTTTTATAACTAAAAATTCATCTAAGTTACACTGAGGAACGTTATTGTTGAACTGGAGATTCGGCTCTTTATTGTGGCTTGTCTTGAATGGCCATGGTTCGGCCGTATACAAAAAGACGAAGTCATTTCGGATGCGTTTCATGCTATCCTTTAACTTCTCCACGACCTGACCGGTGTTGAAAGGTCACCCAGCCGAGGCCCTGTTTAGCCGAGCATCTCCTCAATCTGAATATGTATCTAAATGCCGTTAGTGTCGGCTCTACCGCTATGACTGTACAAATAATTATAAAAGCAATTATGCATCCCCATCCGTTAGGGTATAGTTCGGACACCGTTATGTTGTAAGCGTTCAACACTTCAACCGCAAAAGGATGGAGAGGGAATCTAAGTCCTATCTCCATGGCGTCCTTATATATAGCGATGCACCCTTCGTGCACATCTTGTACACTATCTTTCTTCCTTGGCTTCACCAAGGAGTATTCGTCCGGTAAGGCCTAACTCTTTCGAATTAAAGATAAGTCCTTGTCCAAGGACGCACTCCAAGAGGGCCTAATAAAATAATTGGCCGGTCCAGCACCAGCTTTATACTTCGGCCCTTAGTAATATGGGTTATGACCCAAATCTATACTCTTACCAAGTAGGCTCCATTTTGACTACTGCAGATGGGTACAGACTGTAGGAGGGGGAACCACCGTTATACCCTCTAAACGAGACACATCAACATCAAATTTTTCGGGGACAAAGGCAATAGTAGGTTCCCAAGGAAAGGGGTGCAAGGTCTTCGGATAGTGTATCGGGGATTCCACGCATGATTCATTTACATCATTTTCGGTCACATAATTATATTTGGTCAAAAAATCAATTGCTACATCAACATCGTCAAAGTTAAAAATAAGAAAAAGTGTAATCGGCCATTATTTTTATACAAGGCTGAAGAGAAGAACGTACCTGAAGTGTGGGACTTGAAAGGACTTAAAAGGAGATGAGCTTTGAAAATGGAGAATTCTCGAGTTTCTTGGAAAAGCTCTAAGAGAAGAAAGTTAAGAGATGAAGGAAATGAACCAATAAGTCCTATGCATAATAGAGAAAAGAATTGAGATAGACGTTGGGCACAATTACCAAAATCAATATTGGGTATTTCGAGTCACTTGATAAGAGGTTTTGATAGAACAAAGTGACTTTTGGGCTCCTCGGCTTATACCACGCATAAGCTCTATAGATGTTCGGATACCTATTCATTTCTGGCTTTAGCAAAAATTTCTTGGAAAGTCGGACACTTCCGGAGGAAGGTGGCTCATTGCATTCGGCACCTGCCTAACCTGGCAAGTACGAAAGGTATTCAGCCCAATTAAGGATGGCTTAGGGCTCCGAGTTATTTCAACGTGAGGATCATAAGCATCACAGGGGACACCTCAAGTGGAGGTCAGCTTCCCCTATTGAACCCCAACCATGGATGGACTCCACGGGGGTTCGAACATTGTTCCACATAAGACTCTCTAGCCTAAGTATCCTTGGGCTCATTACTATTCATGGGAGCTGGACACCTCAAAGAGGAGGTCACCTCCCCTATTCGGCCCCTACCATGGATGGACTCCATAGGGTCCCGAATCTTGTTTCATGACTTGGGGTTGTTCAGCATAAAGGGAATCATCAGTCCCTATTCGGCCATGACCATATTCGGACACCCCCAAAGGAGGGTGGTGCTCCTATTCGGCCATCATGTACTCGAACACGGACACCCCCAAGGGAGGGTGGTGCTCCTATTCGGCCATCATGTATTCGGACACCCCCAACGGAGGGTGATTTTCCCTATTCGGCCATCAAGTATTCGCCTGTACAAGAATGAAGTGATGAGCTCTTATTCGGTCCCTTCCCTGGCAAGTATTCAGACACTTATGCGATAAGGGAGGAAGTCCCTATTTGGCCATCACCTAGTAATCCGGACTCTATGATAGGAGTGGGGAAATATGTTGCTCAGTTGTCAAGCTTACGTCAGTTAAACTCCACACCTAACTAAATTTCGATTTTTTCTGCACAAAGCCCGCTATCGCTCATGCTAAAACATCCTTAGTGCGTGAGAATAATGTTATTAGGTCAATCAACTCCAATGATTTGGGCCAAGTCAAAGGGTCCAATCGATCCATTCAATGCCAGAGTTGACCCACCTTGGGGCAAAATTACCCAAATGCCCCTGAGGCTGTCTCATCAAACCCTTGAAGCTTATAAATACCCACATTCTCAACCATAAATTATATGCTTTCTCTCTTTCTAAACTACCATGTTTAGTCTTCATTATTCACTCTTAAACCGACCACTGACTTGAGCGTCGGAGGGGCTTTCCGGAAAGCAGCCCCCGGACAAGTAACTCTATTCGTTTTGTAGATATTTTGCCTTACAATCTAGTATTCAGACATTCTAAACAACCGAAGACATCACCTTCCGGTCAAAGAGATTTCACTCGATTTCTATGCAGAAACAATACGAATGTTATATTGAGAATTTTTTAGTAAGACCTTATTTTTCTCAAATATTGACAAGACTTCCTATTTCGTAGTTCCTACTTCGTACCTCAAATTGACGCTCAAGTCCCAACCCTGCCCTATCTATCCCAATAAAAAGTGTTCGAGACACATAAAACCATCTACTATTCTTTACTTCCCCCGACCTTTTTTCGTCGCTTTCACAAACCTACCGGAGAAAAACTCGGAAGCTATGGATGAAGAAGAGCACGAGGTTTATGGGGGAGATATTCCCGTTGAAGGAGATTTGGATGCAGATTTGGAAGCTCACAATCCCGATGTTGATATGTCCGCCGCTGATGAAGATGCCGTCAAGGTTTTCATTTTCTTCTTTTTCTATTACTTACGTCGTTTTTAACTTTTTTGATCTATTGCTGGATTTGGTAAAAAAAAAATTAAGATGGATTTTAATCGGTTTATTATGTGAAATTTGGTGTTGCGATTTAGGAGCTTGATGATATGAAAAAGAGACTGAAGGAAATGGAAGAAGAAGCTGCTGCTCTTCGTGAAATGCAAGCTAAAGTTGAGAAGGAAATGGGTGCTGTTCAAGGTTTGTTATTTCTGATTTAATATTTCAGGTTTTTTTGGTTCGTTTTACCTAACCCTAATTTTGAATTCGTAGACTTATGTTTATGTAGTAGCTTTTGCGATTCAGTTGATGAATCAATTGATGCGGTTGGCTATTCTGATGTTTAAATTAAATTTGTTTTCTTCGGGAGTCGCTCTACTATTCTTGGAGCTATCGGCTTTAATTTGTGCCTTTATTAACTTCTGCAACCCTAGTATTGGAATTATGGTCTTGAGGGAATTATATGTTATTGATCAAATTATTTGTTGTGTTTTCTAATCATTGCTTTCACTTAATTGGTGTTTGTTTACAGATCCTGCTACTGCTGCTGAATTGGCAAACAGGGAGGAAGTGGATTCCCGGTCTGTTTTTGTTGGCAATGTAAGAAACAGTATCTCCTGGTTCATAAGCTTACTGTTAGAGTATATAACATATTCTGGGGCCTCAACCAAACAACCATCAGCTTAAGTCTTTTGGTTGAGTTGGTTCCTTCACACTTACATAACTATGTGATCTATGTAACCATATCATTGATATTCTTTAATCTAAAGGGATTGACCCACAAGTCACACACCTGGTTTTCTCATCCTTCTCAACAATCTTTGAACCATCTTAGTTCTTTCTTATTTCATTCTTCATTGTACTTCCACTCTACAACAGATTCAAGTAATAATTTCTCATCTGTTTGATATAGAATGCGATATCCGTCATTGCTGGTCATTGTTTGTTACTCTTATTTCCTAATTTGTTCTACATATCAACATATGCATTGAATTATTATGTGTAAATTCAGTTCTTTAATTTGATAAATTAGTTCAATGAGATGACCTTCATCTTAACAGTGAATCAATATACAATTAACTATAGCTGACCATAGCCGTCAAATTTCGCCAATTATCATTGTAGATAGTAGAATACTAAACCTGTACAATCTTACTGGAATTAAAGGCTGCAATCTACTTTTCCACCCTTTTTCATTCCTGAATGGGAACTCCTACGCATCCTTTTTGAATCTCTCACGTTGATGGGAATTTGTGCTTTTCTTTTCGATGTTTGCCATGTTCATTGGCCCATAGCTTGGTTGAATACTCAAAATCATGTTCCCTTCCTGGACTAAGCGTGGTTTTATGGGTGGAGTCTTGAGTGCCCCTTCTTAATTGTGTGGTGATTTTCTTCCCAATTTGTTGCCAACATGGGGCTCGACTATTGCATATTCTATTTTTGATGTCGATGGTCTGGGTGCTTTCATGACATATTCATACTTTCTATCTTGTTGTTGACACGTCAGTTGTTTGGCTATAGTTATTCTAGGGTTGTTCTTTGATCAGTTTTATTACATTGGGTTTTTGCTATTAAAATTAAGATGTAATTTCTTCACTTAGAGAATTATCATATAAAAAACTTAGGAAATCGGCCACATTTGCGAATGTGATGTCTATTTGTTTAGCATGCAAGTGTATTCAATGTTTGTTTTAAAAAAGAAAGATGTAAATGTTTTTGCTATTACGAATAATCCGCAGTTTAGACTTAGAGGCAAAATTAAAGTTGTGAAGGAGAAATGTATATGCCATATATAGTTTGCATTTTCATTGAGATAGCAACCCGCGTGAAGACAACTTGATTGATGCCATCAACAAAACGACATTTATTGTTGAATTTAATGGTGTGTATATATTGGTAGTAGTGTGGATATTGATTTTTCATTTCTGTTTTTTTTTTTGACTCTATAGATCATAGGTATGCCCTATAATCAGAGAACTGTCATGCACTTGCCCTTTTCCATTGTAAATGTATGTGTTTTGTACATATTGTGTGTGGACGTTCGTTATTGACCGATCATTAATTTCTTTGAGGAAAAAATGTTTAAAGCTTGTGAATTTTTGAGTTTGAAATGTAAGTGAATACAAACTATTAGAAAAGAGGGAATGCATGATATAGCTGCATGATGGAAAGAGAGAAAAGTGTAGAACGTTTAAGCGTTTCATTGAACTTATCTCTTCAAGGAGGGGTGGTGCAACTGCATAGGGTCTTAATGTGAAGAGGCCTCGAAATTGTGCTGTTTACATTGTATCATGATAACTTTGCTAGAGTAGTTTGTAGAGAGAATGAGTATTGACAAATAGGTCAACTATTTGAATCTGCAAGCTGAACTTTTTTATTCAATCTTTAAATCAGATTTGAAATGTCTCATTAAATTCATTAAATTTCTCAAAAATTATAAGTTCATAACCCAAATGCCAAGCTCCTTGGTATATTTTAATGTTACTTTATCTCAAAAAGGCCTTTGGTGAAGAAATCTTACATCATTTTGTGTGAAAATAAAAAAAGTAGTTTCGATGAAAAAAGGTGGTAACTTTAGATATGGCAGCTAAATTCATCGCTCTCTCTCTCTCTCTTATTTGTCGGAGTATAGGGAAACCTAGGGCAACTAAATGCCAGCATACTGAACCCTTAAGACTGCTAATTTAAAGGAAAAAATATAGGGCGCATGGGAGAGCACCATACACATGGATAAAAAATTCAAAGTTAAACGGTCTATATTATGTGCCAGAGTCTAGACATAAAATTAAGTCATTTGCTTACTAGAAAAATTTGCATGCACATTCTTCAACATGTCAGCTTTCATATATTAAGTTAAAACTCATTTACTTCATTAGCCCTATAATTATGAATCCTTTTAATTTCTGTCTTTTGGAGATCTATTTAAGTGGCCCGCTTGTGTGCCAGTGTCCAAAGTAGCACAGCCATGGCTGATCAACATTTTTTCTCTTTTAAAACATTATAGATTGATTCTTTTTTCTTTAAAAAGACATAAACTTGAAAAGATATGTACAATAATCTGATGTTGCTTACCTAACTACTACATTCTTGAACCTTGTATGCCAATCGCTCAAGATTTTTAATTACTACTTTCGGTTGAGCTTTTTTGCAATGTATGGGATTTCAGCAATGAATTCACGTTCCCATGAGGATCATATTCTGCACCGTCACTTATTTCTTTGTTTATTTATCATGGCTCTTATGGATTTTTGTAGCAGAATGTTCATTTTGAACCTCTTGTGGTCCTTGTGTTATTTTGTTAGTGGATGCCCCACATTTTTTGTCCCTTATGTCTCTTCTCGACATGTAATGCCTATGATACTGTGTGGGGTTATGTGCAACATCATATTCTAATTTAAATTAATCATGGTTTGACTCAAATGTCTTACTATGATTGCAGGATTTTTCTTCCTCATCAGGTTCCTTGTGTCTTAATGCTGGACTTTGTACCCAACTTTTGGAGATTGGTTGGCGTAAATTTTAAAGTGATTCATGTTAGGCATTGAATGTCATTTGAAATTCTTATAACATAAAATCTTGAAAAGATGAAAAGAGGAAATCTAAAAAAAAGATGAGAAAAGCAATAGAAAAAGAAAAGAAACAAAAGAAATAAGATAAAAGAAAAAGTTGAAAAAGTTTTGAACGTTTAAAGGTCCCCGAAAGAGATGATGAAAGAAACATGAATGTAAAAAAAAAACCAAAAGAAGAAAGGGACTATACTATTATGAATAATCGTACATTATTATTTTCTATTTTTCCTCTTTTTCCCTTTGCCTCTCTCCAAGTGGAAGAACTGAAGTCAAACTGAGTTGTTGGAATTGGATTTTAATAGAAAAACTGAAAAGGAATGTATTCATGTTGTGGACAATTAAGATTTCCTTGGTCCAAGATATATTTGCAAGGCTTCACTGCTTCAACTGCAGAGGCGTTCCACTCAGCAGGAGCTAGTTTGCTGGCATAGTGGAGAGCACTGTTGCCCAAATCAAAATTACTTTTGCAGGTGTGATGATGAATGTTGTTGAAACATGTATCTTTCCCCTAAAGTTTTCTTTTCTGGTGTAATTTTGTTGTCAAGGTTGTGTGTCAAAAGTGGAAAAGTTTTCTCGTTTTTGAATGAAAAAGGAAGGGGGAGATATTAAAACACATATTGTTTCAATTGTTTAGTTTATCAAGTTGATATGTTTTAAGTGAAGTATTGAACATTATTGTTTGGTGGATATGATGAAGGGAAGTTCACAAATCAGTAATTCATGTGTTTATATTATCGTGAGAGGAGAAAAGGCTTGGTAGTTTACTTGAGAGCGCTGGGAATATGATAGTAGAAGCTTCAAATTTTACTTGCGTACATGAAAATACGTCCTATTTTTCAGTGGTAAGGTATGAAAACCCTAATTTTGTTTTGGGTAAATATCAAGTTCATGTGCTTGCAGCATCTGCCTTCTGCTGTGATGGAAGTTAGGGGGGGGGGGGGGGGGGAGGCATGTTGCTTGAAGGCATGCGGACTGATTATTTCCGTTGAAGCTGCATTGCCTGTAGAAACCAATTGATCGTTCATTAGGCTTTAAGTTCCTGGTTTTCAAATCTTCATATTGTTCACAGTATTCCAACTATGTTCTGGAGTTTTTCTTCAAACGATATTTTGTGAAGTTTTTGACGAGTTTGAACTCTGCTCATCTTGATAATGTTTTCTGATTAGCCTACACGGATTTATACTTCAATTCAGTTGTTGTGGATCCTTTCTCTTCTCTTTATCCTTAGAGAGGCCTTGCTTTGTACTGATTAAACATGTTTTGTTTTACATTTTTTTTTGGACTCTAGCTATGAGTTGATTATTCTTACCAATTTATTGAATCAACATAAGATAAAGTATATGGATGTCGTTTTGGAGTGAAGGAGCATAGCAAGGGTATTGTTTGTTAGATATTAATCAAGATGTCAAGCGGTAAAAGCTAGTTGCTCTAATGGAAACTAATGACTAGAATATTTTTCGACTGAGGTGTCCATTAAGATTAGGGGGAAATTTTACTGGATTCTCATTGGAGCAACACTACTAAATGTGTCACAATGTTGAACATTTAGAGGAGATCATTGTTGAAGGTGATGGGAGTAGCTAAGATACATAATCTAATATGGATTTTTGGTCATTTGTTGATGACAGAATTCGAAGTGAAGATGGTGTTGAGTAACAAGATTGAAAATTTGTGCTTATAATTGAGTTTTGCAGGGGCATATGACAATAGATAGGAATAGATAAATTAAGATAATGTGTAGATGAACATTGCAATTGAATCTATAGCTGTAATCTAATATTTGATGGGGTCGAAGAAAGCCAAATCTCTTCATGTAGTTTTGTTTTAATTCTTGTATCTGTCCCCATATTTTTAAGAATCTTAGGATTATGACTTTGACTTGTTTACTAGCTCTCTCCATGAACTGTTTGATTTTTCAGGTTGATTATGCTTGCACCCCTGAAGAAGTTCAGCAACATTTTCAAGCTTGTGGAACAGTTAATAGAGTGACCATTCTGACTGACAAGTTTGGTCAGCCGAAGGGTTTTGCATATGTGGAATTTGTGGAACAGGATGCTGTCCAACAGGCTCTTCAGCTGAATGAATCTGAATTACATGGCCGTCAATTGAAGGTATTTGAAGTTGGTTTGTTGCATTTTAATCTTGCTATTGATGACTTTGCTTGTGGGGATTTTATCAGCATATTGTTACTTCATTTGTTAAGTTACTACGCGATCTATTACTTTCAGGTGCTTCCCAAGAGAACAAATGTGCCAGGCATGAAACAGTATAGGGGAAGGCGTTTTGATCCTTATATGGGCTTCCGTTCCCGCAGACCGTTTCCTCCAGCGTATTTCTATAACCCATATGGCTATGGGTATGTTACAAATTTTCAATATTTTTTTTTCCCTTGATGTGCTTGTTACGTAGTTGGTAGGCTCTCTCTTCCTCTGTCCCAACCATTTAGTTGCATTTCTACTTTTGGTCTGACCATTTTGCTATACTTCTTAAGTTGGCAAATGAAACCATATTCTTTTGTTTCATCATATTCACAAGCTGATGGTTCATACAATTGTTGTCTTATAAATAACAAGTGGTATGCTTAATGCGTGAACAATATTTAGATGTTTGAAAGCCCCTTTAAATGTTATAAAATGGCCTCGTAAAATACAAAGCAGAACTGCATGCAAGAAAGCTGAGGGAGATGGAAAAATAAGATCGTCTAGTGTATTTTTCAAGTAAGGCTTATGGGTTCTAAAACAGAGTTTTTATTTGATACAGTATATATTAGCCAAAAAAAAATTTTCTGATGCAAAATATTTCTGAAAGAGAAATTGTACTTTATCATTCCACTGTCCTCTTCACTTGCTAGTTCTACTTATGGGGTTTGTACACAAACCAAGGATAAGGAAGAAAGTGGGTATTTAAGTGGGATATTGTGGGTGAGGCTATGTTTTGGTGAGTAAGTCTAGGTTTTTATCTAGGATAGAGAAATAAGATGTACGGCCTTAATGAGGTATTATAGGTAGGACATGTCCAAAGGATGTAATATAACCATGTGGGACGGAATAAATTATTATGTGTAGCAAAAATTCGGGGGGCGAGTATATGGTTTTACAATATAATCTTAAATAATGTTCCCTGACGGACTGTGGAGAATATTAGGACAGTTGCTTAGTTGAGTCGAGAAGGGAGTGCAGTCATATCTTAATTCTTAAATAATGTTCCCTGACGGACTGTGGAGAATATTAGGACAGTTGCTTAGTTGAGTCGAGAAGGGAGTGCAGTCATCGAAATTCAAAATGCTTGCATCTGCACTTGGCAAACTGAAATTTTAAGTTGCATATTTATTAGCGTTTAAAGACATTGTTAAAATTGGCTTAGGCTTATTCTTATGTTATCTGTTGATTTTTAAACTGCAGGAAGGCTCCTAGATTCAGAAGGCCAACCCGTTACATGCCGTATTATTAGGAGGCCTATCTGCTAGAAGGATGTGTTGTACTGTTAGATATTGAAAATGTCTTATGGTTTCTGGTTGGTACTTGGTAACGTTAATTTACTGTTTCATCTGTGCGCACGTACATGTATAACATTTTTTTGATATTTGACCGTATTTTCAAATCAAAGCATGAGACAGTTTTTTCTATCATGATTGGTTAATGTCTATGGAGTGAGTATGTTTATTGTTTACGATACATTCTTCTATCCCGATTTGTTCGTCCCTTAAACTTAAATCACTACTAGAAAATATAACTATCTTCTACACACACTCGAAGAGTTAATGAAAGATGTTTGAATTCTACGGGTGAAGAGAACTGTAGGCGGGGACCAAGACATTTTAGCTGAACCTCATTAAAAGTATTTTGTTTGTTTCATTTCGTTATTCATTATTTCACAACTCATAAACCTTAAATAAACATTACATTGAAACAATTACAGCACATTAAAACGTATTTAATAGGAATTTAGAATATACAAACTCTTTATTCACATCATCTCTACAGAATATTTAGTCTCGTATTCGCTCAAAGGATCAACTACTCCCAAGATTTTTAAAAACCTTTACTTGTATCTTGTCTAAAATCTAACACAACTAGTTTAATCCAAGATGAACACAACAAAAAAACTTTTCTTATCTTTATATGTAATGTTTTACATCACCATTAAATCTGATAGTATGATACATTCTCAAACAAAAATAATAAAAATAAACATATCACACATAAGATATGATTTTGAAACCAAGAGTTACATTTGATCAGAATGCTTAGCAGGAGCAGACATAAGAGATCTGATAACAGGCTTTAATTTTTCAGTTAACTTTATAATTCCCAAAAACATGAACCTATAAACTACCACCATACCAATTAAGATGGCAAGGTCTACCCATTTTGAGTATCCCATTTCAACTTGCCAGAAGTTCCTCAATACTTGTTCTCCTGTAATGGTTGCTGCTCCTCCAACTTGATTGTTTGGAAATACCAATCCTTCAAACTCGTTCTTATAGAACCCTTGGTTCGCGTACTTGTGAAACGCAATATAGTACATTGGGTACTTCCAAAATGGCTTTGGAAGGTCGTTGGGCAAGCGAAAGAACCCTCCGTTTAACATCATTACACCTTGGATTCCAGCACCCGTTATGATACCCATTAGAAAGTCGGGGACTAAACTTGCTACAATCATCATTAGGCTCTCGACTAACATCATGCATACGAATAGTACTAATGCAAAGTATATGAAGTGATTGAAGCCTCTTTGAAGGTGCACAAGATAGTAAGCTATTGCTCCTGGAATTAGAGATATGATGAGCAAGTATGGGATTGAAGAAAGTGTGTTTCCGATTGTGTAGGCACCAACGGTGTAGTGTCCATTTAGTCTTTCTCTCTCGAAAATCTGATGACAAGCAACAAAAATAGTTTGCGGTTAGAATTAACGTTTTGAGTGAAATTGGTTCTTAAATTCGCTCTAACGAACACACAGCACTCGATTACTCTAATGCCATTGAGTGTCTTCCACCTAGGTGGGGTTAGGACGGTCAGATTTATGCAATTTCAACCTTGTGACTAATAATTCTAGTCCATATCGAGAATAGACAATAGATTTATTGTAATATAAATATAACCTTCATGTCTTCAACAAAAGAAGGGAATCCTCCAATTGCCATGAATGTCAAGAATGCTGCAACAAACATGAGCATGGATCCTCGAGCCTGCAAGTATCAAACTAATTTGTGTTATTTCATATATAATATAACTTCATTGCACTAAACCATAATAATTTGATAGTTTAGATTTGATTTACCTGAATTGAACCGTAAGAGTTTCCAATATCATAAAATATAGTCCCCACACATAAGCAAAGTGCAATGTAGATTGCAAGCCGAAGCCAGTAGTACCCCAAATCACGATACATGTTCACGAATGACCTTTTGGTGAGAACAATCGATTGTGTGATGAAACTCGCATGATCTCTTTTTGATTCGGTTGAACCTCCTCCCTGCAACGTCAACAATCTTTTAGAGCTAACTATCAAAATCATACTTAAATCGTTCGAGCAAACTATCAGCCTGTTTATTTACCTGTTGGCATATCATTGATATTTGTTGTTGTACTTCGGAATAGGTTTGTGATGATTTGTATGAATCGACCAGCGTGTTTATTGCTTCTTCAGTGCTCTTCTTTCCACCAAATCCTTGCTCAATATCCTTACACAATGAAAATTACAAGTTCATGTACAGCAAATAATATAATATTTAGTTTAATTTGATGATCAATAATAGAATCATAACTACAGATTTTTAGGAGCACTACTTACAGCAGTTTCGAAGTCTTTGTTGATGGTTCTTAGGTAATGATCTGAAGGGTTTCGCATGCTTGGACAGGGGAAGCCACTCAAAGCGAAAAACTGTGCAGAGAAACAAAATGATGCAAAGTGTCAACAAGTCTGGTTCGTTTGAGCCTGTTTTCCAGTTTTACAAAGGCTAACCATGGTCAATATTTTTCGGACCCAGTATAGGCCCGTATCCTTGAGAAAAGCCACAAGTGGGCTGATTAGGCTTCGACCTTCAGCCCACCAATTGCGGTACTTTTTTCGATTATATACTAGTAGTATAACTATTACAGGCTTACAGCAAAAGGTGTACCTCATTAGCAGTTGAAGCGGGACCAAAGTACACAAGCTTTCCATACGAGAGGAGGCATAGATTATGGAACAACTCAAAGACTTCACTGCTCGGTTGATGAATCGATGCAATAACTGTCCTATGATCCTGTTTGGCAAGCTTGATGATTCGGCTTATAACATGATAAGAAGCCGCGCTATCAAGACCACTAGTAGGCTCATCTAAGAACAATAACCTTGGTTTCGTCAAGATTTCGATGCAAATACTAACTCTTCTCTTTTGTCCTCCACTAAGACCTTTAACACTCCATCCTCCTATTCTTGTGTTGACACAACCTTGTAAACCCATGTCTCGAATTGCATCATCAGCTCTCTCTAATTTCTGGGATTTAGTCATTGAATCCGGTAGTTGAAGTTGAGCCGAGTAGTATACAACTTCTTTTACTGTTAATGTAGTCATTAAAGTGTCATCTTGGGTCACATATGCCTAATGTTTTGGACAAAAACATGTACTTTAGAACTCATCATCATCATCATATATCCAGCTCATAGACAAACTATGGTTAGAGTCTGGGGAAGGAAGATAGACGGCAGCTCATACCCATATAGAAGAGTGCGGTCAAAGAGTCCCTCGGCCCAAGTACTAATAAATATAAAAACTCAGTATATAACATGAATTTATAATCAATTGAGGTGTCTCACTGAAGTTCCAAAAGCAAGAGTTTGTTTTCGACCATTGATCAAAATTTCCCCTGTTTGTCTAGTATGTGAACCTAGTCTTCCTGTGCATGAAAACAAATAAGTAACTAGTTACACAAATGACAAATGAATGAAGATACCTTAAAACCATTGATCATAGACACTGAAATAATGGCTGATAAAATTCATGTATTATGACTTGATTATGATCTATGATTTCTAGTTTAAATATACCATGTTGTGCAACTTTAAAAATTTAGTTTTGAAAGCACATACACAGTAGCTCATATTTAATTAAAGAATTTCAAAATTTAGTTTGTCAACTCTCAAACAAGGGAATCGAGTTTTTGGTTTTGCTTAGGATGATAGTGGAGTTCAATCAAGATACATGGAATGTATAAAAAATCTTTGGGCAACAACCATCAATTTAACATTTTGGTTGAGTTAATTTCTTGACATGGTATCAGAGTCAATATGACGGGTGATAGGTTTTGTTGGCTCTGATACAATGTTAGGGGGTGTAATTGTATAATAAGAAAATAGGAAAAATTGCCCTGAATAATCCAACCTTTTCGCAATTTTCGTACGATAATCTCACCTATTGATTAACCTTGAATAATCCGAACCCAGGCGATTTTTGATTTGGGTACACTCAAGTTACCAGTTACATGTTGTGGCAAGTGATTGAATTTAAAAAGACAAATACAATTAAAAAAATCAAACCAAACCTATCCTCCTAACCTCCACCCCTCGCTCTCACTAGTAAGGCTGAACACAGTTTGGTTCTAACCGTAATTTTAGTATTTAATTTGGCCTATGGTCTAAATGGTTTGGTCTAATTTTCTTCAAAATGAATTACGATTTACGGTCTGGTCTCGGTTTTTTATTTTTTATACCAGACCAGACCGCTAACTGTAGTATGGTCGAAAATATAAGTTGCTACCTACATATTTCAAGATGTAGTTATTTAATATATACTTGAATGATGCTGATGTTATCAACTAATTGCAAATTATTATATTTAGTGATTGTAGGTGCAAAATATGTGCTTAAATACATGTATTGATTTGGATAAAAATATAAAAAAAATCGTAGACCAGATGAGACCAGACCGTTGTCAAACGGTTTGGTCCGGTCTAATCTGGCGATTTATACGGTCCGGTCCATTGAAAAATTTCCAAACCAAAATTTTTAATTAAGTCTGATTTTGGTATCATAACAGACCAAATCGGACCGTATTCGCCCCTACTCACTAGAACCACTACCACTACAAACCCATTTCCTTAAGAGACGCACAATCCCACCCAGCTCCAAGCCTTAATCCCGTCACCTTTAAACTCACCCCCAATTCACCATCACAATTTCGAACCACTTTCAACCAACTACCAATCTACCATTTCCACCTACCAAATCGAGCCATCTAAAATCACACAAATAGATCCAATAAAATCATCTCACAAGGATATTATATTATCATCTAAATATTACATAAACATTTTAATCAAATTTCTCTTTTCAAAATAAAATATTCAAACGTGAAAATATAGTTTATGGAAGGAGATAATAATTAAATATAATAGAATTTTCTTATAAAATAAAAAGTGTAAAGTTTATTAGGAATTAAAGGGAATGTTTAATGAAAGTACATTTTCAAAAAAAGTAGTTTAATGTGAACATGTCGTTTTCATGAAAATCTCACGCGAGCTAGTAATTATGAATATCAAGAAAGTCACGGAGCAAAATACAATTCGGCTAGTTGTTTGTAAAGTCGACCATCTTTCAATCATCAATTAGTCTACAATATGTGAAATCAATAAATATATATATATATATATATATATATATATATATATATATATATATATATATATATATATATATATATATATATATATATATATATATATATATATATATATATATATATATATATATATATATATATATATATATATATATTGGAGGGATCCAATGAGAAGGGCATTGAAAATGAGAAGGGTAAGAAGGATTCTAAACCCTTGATTTCATTTACATAAAAAAAATCTATGGTCACGATTGAACAAAAAACACTTAATTGTAAAAGTAACTATGTTACACAGAAAGGTAACTATGACATCAATTTTAAAATGTTCTATTTTTATAACATAGTATCCATTTTTGGAAACATAGTAACCAAAAAAATCAAACAAAAATTCTTCTCATCCTTCTCATTTTAAAATCCTTCTCATTTGATCCTACATCTATATATATATATATATATATATATATATATATATATATATATATATATATATATATATATATATATATATATATATATATATATATATATATATATATATATATATATATATATATATATATATATATATATATATATATATATATATAATAAAAGGAAAAATATCTTAAAAAATAATCAAATATTTTTATGATTTTCTTACAATAATTTTAACTATTGATCAATAATGTATAATCCAAACTTTATGGGCATTTTCCTAGAGTAAACTTAAGCATCCGAATGTCCTAATATGATAGGTAATTTACCAAAAAAATAAATTGAAAATTAGTATAAAGTTAAAGAAAAATATTTTAAATTTACATAAAAAAATCAAAAAAAATAAAATTTACTCCCTCCGTTCCTTTTTGATGTTCCTATTTGGGTTTTTCACCAAGATTAAGAAAAATGGAATCTTTGGTGATAATGGGTATTATTTTAATTATATAGTAGTGGGAAGTAATGATTGTATTGGAATGTATGAGAGAGAAAATAATTAAATAATACTCATAGTATTTTAGATTGTATTGAAAGTATGAGAGAGAAAATAATTAAATAATAGTGTGAAGTAAGAAAATTGGGGTTTTAAGGGGTAAAAGTGGGATGAAAACTTTCAAAAAATGAACAGTATTCTAAAGTGGAAAAACTCATGAAACTACCCGTTTTAGTAAGGTGGAAAAACAAAAAGGAACGGAGGAAGTAACATTTTCTTAACTTATTTTTCGATATGCATTTTTATTCAACTTTTATTTTAAAAAAATAAAACTTACTATAACAGGTCACTCGGTAACTCGAGTCTGCTCTGGCAAATACAGTGCCGTTTCTGACATTGTATGGGCCCTAGGCAAACTGAGAGAAGTGGGACCTCTCTATGGTCTATGGAGGGTCAATTCTGAACTCAAACGGTGTTCAGAAAAATAACAAAGATGAATCCTATATATTATGATTAGTATTAAAAATGTAGACGTATCGTATAATTTTTAAATGAGAAAAGAACTATTCATAAATTGTAGATTTTAATGTGTGTACTTCTATTAACTATCATTTTCTAATTTTAAGGCCCTTTTTAACTCTGGGCCCAAGGCAAATGCATATCTTGCCTATAGTCAAGAACGACCCTGGGCAAATACCTCATAAAACAAAAATTCTTCATGGTTAATCAATAAGTAAAATTATCGTAAGAATTTTATAAAAAAGTTTAATTATTCTAGATAAATTTTCTAAAAAATGAAATGGTAAAAATTATATACCCGCTAACGCATTTAAAAGAGTTGACTTGCCACAACCAGAAGGTCCCATGATAGCCAAGACCTGTCCAGGGGCTGCGAAACCACTGACATCTTCTAAGATCGGGCGTCGCCCACCGCTGTCGCCGCCATTATTAGCGACGGTGACACACAAATCCTTCCATGTCAACGACAAATGAATATCTTCATTACTTCTAATCTCATCCGTAAACTTCATTCTTTTGTAATTAATATTCACTCAATTAACCACCTTAAATGGATTGGTTGGTGTATTTATACATGTCATAATTTTTTCGTGAAAGAATCATGGCCACCTCTACTTCAACACGTATAATAGTCAAGCCGCCATCATTTTATTGGCTATAAAGATGATCAACTTGTAGTATTCAATTATCACAACTTACTAATAAACTATGGTTTCATTAATATTCGCTCCAAATCTCTTAATGATTATGAAAAAGATACGTTCACGAACTTAGTAATGAATCCATGAATTATTCCATTTATTATTGGTTATAATGTAATCTCATACGCTCTCTTTTTTTTAAAAAAATATTTTATGTTTACTTTTTATATATTTTTCAAATTAATTTTAAGTCTTAATATATTTGAATATGAATCACAAAAGTTTGTAAAAATATTTATTAAAAAACCATATTTTATGAGTCATGACGAACCTAATAAAATATGATTATATGGATATATTTCATTTTTTATATTCAACTCAAAACCTTATTAGTTAATTTCTTTTTCCTTAAAATAGAATATTTTAAATGGAAGAACAATAGAAAACAAACGGAGTACTGTCAATTATTCTGAGCTTATGTTTGATCAGATTGTTTTCTTAAGCACACCTTACCGAGAAATGCTTTTTTTTATACTTGGGTTTTCTTATTTGAAATCGTTTTGATAAGAGATATTTTTCAAAGTTTAAATTAATGTTAGATTAAGTGAATATTTAGAGATATTTAAATGTTCGATTAAATGGATATTTAAATGTTCAATTAAATGGATATTGGGTCTTGTCGAATTATTTTGAGGTTGCTTGTTATTGCATTACAAAATTTTTTAAATTTATTTTTTTTAATTATCATTAATATTATTTAGCAAAACATAATTCTTTTCAAACAATTCCTTATAATAAAATGAAAACTAAAACCACATTATCAAATGCTTCAATAAAATAATACTAAAATTATCTAGAAAGTAATGCGTAGTTTGACAAAATTGAAAAAATGTGTTAAAATGGCTCTCGGGTTACGGTAGAGTTTGACCAAAATTTTTATTGTTTTTATTGGGTTACTTTTTATTTTTAATTATGGATCACAGTTTTGAGATTATAATAACCATTCGATTTTTTAAGTACAAAATCGACATGTCTAAACTTAAACTCTTAAAGGAGCAAAACGGGCTGTAAAAGAGAGGACAAAATTAGTTAAAAGTATACTTCCTCGTTTCAATATACTTGCAACATTTTTTCTTTTTCTTGCAATTTAATACACTAATTTAATACTCAATATATCTAATTTGGTATAATAAAAAAAAATAATAATCTTTGTAATAAGACGAATCAAACAAGAACCTACTTGACTATGTTCAAACTTATCATCATCATCATTCTACCCAGTTTATCTCACTCATAAAAAATTATGGACAGGGGCCAGGGCCTAGAGAGGGAAGGACGACAGTAACTCATACCCATAAAAGAGAGTGCGACCAAAAAAAGTCCTCCAACTCGAAAAGTAGTATTATATTTCTAAATATTGCAACTTATATGAACGGAGAAAGTATAAAACTAATAATAATAATTTGCGAGGCAGTTGAGGACAGGGGCGGAGCAAACAATTCCGAGGCCCTGTTTATTATTTATAGATTTCTAAAATTGGGGCCCTTTATAATTTAAAAAAAAAATTAACAATAAAAAACTCAATATAATTTATATTTCTTAAACTTAAACTAAGTTGTTAAAAATTAAATTTTCTTTTTTATTGTTAAAATGAAAGAAAAAAAATAGTAATAAATTGATGACCAATAATAAAAAGAGTTTGAAAGGTTGAAAAATTAAAAATAAAGTGTTGATTATTTTTATAAATTAAGTTAGTGATAATTGATATTTTATGAATGTGTAAACATTAAATAAGGTAAGAAAATATTTGGAAGGTTAAGAGTTGTTTTGGAAAGAGATAAAAAAGGAGAGAAAATGTAATTAATAGGATTTGAACATATGACCATTGATACATGAAGTAAAACCCTTACCAACTACTCTACCCTAATATTATGCTATTCTACAATATTTTTTTAATATGAGGCCTTTTAGGTTCGGGGCCCTGTGCGGTTGGGCACCTCGCACGGCCCCAAAACCGCCCCTGGTTGAGGAGTGCGTGAAAATGATAATATATCCAGTTGTAAAGAAAAAGAGAAAATGATAAAATATCCAGTCGAGAGTATATCAATTCATATATACTCAACTCTCAACTTAATTCTCCAATTTGGATTGTTGTGAACAATTAATTGGCGAGTTAAATGTCAAAGTTTATCAACTTTCACTTCATTATTAGTTTAAGCCATCTATAAATAATACTTTCAATTTATTTCAACTTTGGCCCCTTCCGTACGTTAAATTCTTAATCATCTTAATTTCTTATACTCAGGTCTTATGTAACGTAAAATTAATCAGCTACAACTCTACAACTATTAATATGTACACAATTTCTGGTTGAAATTAATTAGCTACTCCAATTGGTTTTTTATTTGTAAAATATAGTCAAATTAAATTTTATTTGATTTATCTCAATGTATATTTTTATATATTTTATTTTTGCATAACTAAAGATATCAAACATCAAAATAATGCAACTAATTAGAAGAAGTAATACCCATCTCACTAAAAACTCGTATATTATATGATTTATACTTCCCACAAAAGTAAATTTAATCTAATTCGCATAAAAAAACTTAGAAGATAAAAAAATATGAGTTTGATCTTTTTATGATATTTTCAATTCCTGCTTTGTTTATTCTTTAACCTATATTTAATGGCAATTTACTTTGTTCAATTTCAAATATTTTTAGTGTTTTATCATACTAGTTAATATATGATTAGAGTGTGTACGCTTTTATATGGATTCAAATAGGTGTTTATAGTATATAAAGTAGGTATTTATAGTATAAGAAGTACGTTTTAATTATATATGAGAAGTAGGTGTTTATGGTACATACAGTACGAGTTTATGGTATAGTATATGAAGTTGCCATAGAAAAAGACCCAGACCCGGACCCGCAGACCCGAGGACCCCCTTTTTTTTTAAATTATATTAAATATATAAATATATTAGATATATAAATTACAATTAAGAATATAATGTGTATATTAGTATATGCTTTGGTCATTCCCACTCAAAAATTACACAATCCCAACTTCCAACTCCCACTGTATCCCACTCCCCCATCCCATGAGTCCACGACCACAACTTTAATGTAACAAACAATATTAATGTGTTCGTTGGATATTTTGAAGACAATTTTTAGTGGTATACTATTTTTTTTTAAGTGATCGATTGTGAAATTATATATTTTACTATCATTAGTCTATTAATAGTATCATGGCAATCTCAAAACGATCCGAAAATAAAAAAGAAGGGCAAAAACAAGCAAGATCCGTCTTGGACCCGGATCTGGTACTGGATCCGCAGTATCCATAGATCCGGATCTGGGTCTTGAAAAACTGGACCCGCGGGTCCGGATCCGGATCTGGACCCCATGCTTGAAAACGGATCTGGATCCGGGTCCACCCAGACCCGGTCCAGATCCAACCCGTTTCCATCCCTAGTTGCCACACAATGAACCCAATTTCCACGTACAATCTAAATATATTTAGACCAAAATCTTAGATCCAGAAGAAAAAAAATTCAAAATCCAAACACACAACCTAACCCAACGCGTTTGAATAAAAAAATTAAATAGGTACTATATACAATACACATTCAGACCAAGTCTAAATAAATACGTACATATATAACAGTTAACAACTTGTACAGTCACTTGTCCATGCTCAGCAACTTGTATTAATTAAAATAAATAAAGACTCTGATCTTATTTTTTTCACTTTGGGTTTTTCACAAATAGTATAGTAGATAAAATCTTTGAGTTGCAGTGGATCTTATTTTAATTAAATAGTAGTGTGAATTAATGATTTTATTGGAAGTATGAAAGAAAAAGTAATTAAATAGTAGTGTGAAGTGAGATTGTATTGGAAGTATGAGAGAAAAATAATTAAATAGTAGTGGGAAGTAAGATTTATTGGAAGTATGAGAGAAATATAATTAAATAGTAGTGTGAAATGATTGTGTATTGGAAGTATGAGAGAAAAATAATTAAATAGTAGTGTGAAGTAAGATTGTATTGGAAAAATGAGAGAAAAATAATTAAATAGTAGTGTTAATTAAGTAAGAAAAGTGGGGTTTTAAGGGGTAAAAGTAGGATGAAAACTTTCTAAAAATAGAAACTATTCTAAAGTGAAAAAACGTTTGAAACTAATCGGTATAGTAAGGTGGAAAAACTTAAAAGAACGGAAGGAGTACTAATATAAATGCTAATTATATCGATATATATCAGGGGAATCCAAGCTCAAACCTACCAACACTATGGCCTAAATTAATGATTGGATTTAAAATCTTATTAATATTGAATTATAAGTAATACGTATAAAAAAATAACAATTGAGTATCTCATTTTATATAGGTAACTCTGGCTCGAGTCATGATTCTATATATTTAGATGGTTTCACCCATAAAAAATATTTACCGTTTTACAATAACGGTCAAGTATCTCATTTTAGGCAGTTTGTTTTGTTGGTTGTATTTGTTAGAGTATATGTACATATGTTGGGGCCTCAACTAAAAGCTTAGTATTTTATATAAATTTTTTGCTAATTTTATATTGGGTGAGAAAAGGAATATAGTGATTTCATTAGTCTATAATTAATATAATTGAGGGTATGTACTAGGAATATTACAATCTTTTAATTAAAACTTATAAAAATAAAAAAATAGTAAGAGATTACTAAATATCATTCCAAAGCCAATATCTAATTTCTACTAGTTCCGAATTTAGAGGTATTCAACAGGCCGGGGCGGGGCGTGTCGGGTCAAAATTTAAATGGGCCAGGGCGGGGCGGGTCATGCCAGATGATAAATGGGCCGGGGCGGGTCAAGCCCATTTAAATTCGACCCACTTTAACCCTTTTTTAAAAATTTCATAGAATATGTTTTTTTATTATACTTTATGGTCGTTGGGTCGACCCAATTATGTATATAATAATATCATTAAAAAAATAAATAAATATATAAAACATGAAGTAATAATAATTGAAATAGCGAGTAATAGTATGTTATTACCTGCCAAAGCGTCTAAGAGAGTGGATTTACCACAACCAGAGGGACCCATAACAGCTAAAACTTGTCCAGGCTGAGCAAAACCCGCCACCCCCTGTAAAATAGAGCGTTGCCCACCAATTTCATGAGCACCATCAGTACCACCTTTACCAGCCTTAACCATAACCCATAAATCTTTCCAACTCAAAGACACTTGATCATTATTATTATTATAGCTCCCAATTAGCTCCATATTGGAACCAACATCTTGATGTGGAGGTAGATCACAAGGTGTAGTTGTAATTAAACTAAATGGAAAATACTTTCTTAAACTGCTTGAATTTCTCGTTATTTTCTTTTCTTCATCTTCTTCTGTACCAGTTTTGGCCAGTGGTCTTGTTGGGCTTGGACTTGGTGTCCATCTCGGTGCATTATATTTATTATCATTATTATTATTATTATTATTTGTTTCCATTTATGTATTATTTGCTTTCAAATAATTCAACCAGGTTTTGTGTTTTATGGTTAATTGTTCAAAATATCAGGTTTCGTATAAAACAAGAGATGTAGCGATGGGAGAATAAACAAGAATGTGTGTAACTTGTGTCTGTCTTAATTCCTTCGCTACCTATGTATATACTACCTCCGTTCCAAAATACTTGCAACATTTGCCTTTTTCACGCAGTCCAATGCACCAATTTAATCCTAAATATATATAATTATGTATAATATATACATAAAGTTGTTAAAATCGTGATTCTACTTAGAATCGTTTAGAGAGGTAGAATCGAATCGGTAGAATCGAATCGTAGAATCGTACGATTCTACAAATAAATTTACAAATATTAAAAATATCTACTTTCTTATCATTATTATCAAATTCAAAAGTTTTAATTTAGGAATTAAAGTTTCTTTGACTTTAATTCTAAGAATATAACGAAATATTGTCAATAATTAGTTTAAATCTTCATACGGATTAAGAAATTTGTTTTTCAAAAGTTTTCATGATGGAAAATTTGAAATTTATGTTTACGTGAGAAAGAGATTAGTAAAATATGGTACATAAGAAAAATTAAAAATAATTCATACTATATTAGTAGAATCGGATCGTTAAATCGTAGAATCGTAGAATCGTGTTATGATTCTACCTCTCAAAATTCCAACTAGAATCGTAAGATTCTACAACTTTAAGATTCTACTTGCGATTTAAATCGCTCGCTTGTTTTTTGGATCGTAAAATCGTAGAATCGTAGATTAGAATCGCGATTTTAACAACCATGTATATATATATATATATATATATATATATATATATATATATATATATATATATATATATATATATATATATATATATATATATATATATATATATATATATATATATATATATATATATATATATATATATATATATATATATATATATATATATATATATATATATATATATATATATATATATATATATATATATATATATATATATATATATATATATATATATATATATATATATATATATATATATATATATATATACACACTTCGTTAGTACTATTCATATTTCAAACTTATTATATTTTATATAAAAATTATAAAGAAATAAATTAAATTTTCTCAATATATTGAAAATAAATCTAACTATGATTATTTATTTGGAAATACACCTATCTATTCGGTATAATTGCTTAAAATAAGTCTAACTGTTCTTTATTCTTAATTTTTGACTTACAAAGAAACTTTGAAAATTGTTATAAACAATATGTCTGTTTATTTTGAGTAAATATAACTAATAGGTTATTTTTTCTTAAATTAAATAATATGTGGATTTATTTTCAGCAGATTAAGTAAAGATTGATTACTATTAACAATTTACCCTTTAATATATTAGGACTAATATGTAAAAAAAATTATACGTTAAGTGAGATCTTCTTTCATCATCATCATCATCATCATAATCATCATCATACCCAGTGTTCCCGCACATAGATACTCTATGGCCATGGTCCGGGGAAGGAAGGTCGACAGCGTCTCATACCCATAAGGAGAGGACGGTCATAAGAGTCCTTCGGCTCTAGAAGAGTCTTCTAGGATAGGACCTGCAAAAATCCGAAAACCTACATCTTACACCCACGTTAGCCAAGCATAAGGATTAATTAAAAATTATAAGCGATATAGGTAAAAAAAGGCAGTGAATAGCGATGACGAAAGACACAAAACAATAACAAACTAGTCTAGTAATCTAGGACGTGAATAAGACGCCGCCATGTGGCTCTATCCCTGGTCAGGTCCTTAGAGAGGTGTAGTTCGAGCAGGTCGCTGTTAATCTGCTCCTCCCACGTCCTCTTAGGTCTTCCCCGGGTTCCCTTGCCCTCCACTATGATGCGTTCAACCCTTCTCACTGGGGCGTCATGGGTGCTTCTCTACACATGCCCAAACCATCTGAGCCTGTTCTCTCGCATCTTTGCAGAGAGAGGTGCAACCCCTAACTTTTCCCTAAACTCCTGGTTTCTAATCCTGTCCATTCTTGTCTTACCACACATCCATCTCAGCATGCGCATCTCTGTTATATTTAAATTGCTTATGTTCGTAGTATTTGACTTTTTGTAAATAATCACTAGTGGAAAAAAAACTATTGGCTGCTACAAATTGGCTACGGTTGTTATATATACGTAGCTAATAGTAGCAATTAAAATTAGGTTAAAAAAACATTAATGACTGCGGTTTTGACACTTGTCCGCAGCGAATAACAAAAAATCAAAAACTTAACAAACCATTGGCTGCGGTTTTGAGAAATGTCCGCAGCCAATGGCCCCCTCAAAACCCAATGGATGCGGTTTGGAGGCTTGTTCGCAGCCATTAATGCCCTCCAAAAACCGCCTCTTATCATAACGTTCAATTTTCAATAACAACCTACTGTTTCATTTACACGCCTTTTCCTCTTCTTCTTCTTTCCTTGCAAAAAAACCCACGAGTTTCTTACTGTAATTTGAAAAATACCTTAATTTGCTTTCCTCTTCTTCTTCTTGTTGTTTGCTTTCCTCTTCTTCCTTCGAATTTCTTACTGTAATTTGCTTTCCTCTTCTTCCTTCGAATTTCTTACTGTAATTTGCTTTCCTCTTCTTCCTTCGAATTTCTTTGTGTTAAAGCCATTGAATTTCTTGCTACCGTTTCATAAACCTACGAGTTTAAGTTTGTGTTAAAGCCATTGAATTTCTTTGTCTTAAACCCACGAGTTTAGTTAGTGTTGGCACGAAATTCTTCCTTCGCTTCTTATTGTTGGCTTGAATTTTTTACTCTTCTTCCTTGTTTCATAAAGCCATTAAAATTCTTTGTGTTCTTCCATGTTATGCATGAAACTTGGCACTCAACACTATTTGGTATATATTATTGTGTTGAAGTTGTTAGAATCGAAAATAATTGTCATATGCTTGAAATTAAGGGTTAAGTTGTGTTTTTAACGGTTTTGAATGATTTTTGGCATTTTCGAGCGCAAAATAGCTTAAACTTGGTTTGTTATGCATGAAACTTGGCACACAACACTATTTGGTATATATTATTGTGTTGAAGTTGTTAGAATCGAAAATAATTGTCATATGCTTGAAATTAAGGGTTAAGTTGCGTTTTTAACGGTTTTGAATTTAATTTGGCACTAACATATATATAATATTTTTATTCTTAGTGTTTTCAACTAAAAAATAGCATTTATTGCGGTTACTACGTTATTAAATTTTATGGATGATATCATAGAAGCCGTGAAGAAAGTCGGGGTACAAAGTATTGATTCCGTAAGTATTTAATTATTAGTTATTATATGGTTTTTAAATTATTTATTTTAATATATTTATATGTACTAATTAACTTTTTAATAATTATTTATTTTAATACGTAGATTATATACAACACTCCAAGGGAAACACGAGAATTGACGGATATGGAGTTACGCAAAGTCAAAGACAAAGTGGCTGTGTTTAGGGGTGTTCAAAAGTATCCGGTTTTAAAAACCCGACCCGGATTACCCGGTATCCGCTTTTAAAAACCGGGTTTTTGACCCGAATTGTGAAAACCGGATATTCCGGACCGGGTACCCGGTTTATAAACCGGGTATTCGGGTCGGAACCGGATACACGTTTTTGTAAATCCGAGTACTCGGTATCCGATTTATGTATTTGTTTTTATTTTTTTTATTTTTGGTAATGGGCCATATTCAAGTTGCCATTTTCTCACAACTCCCTAACCTAAACCTAATTTCTCACAAGTTGCCGTTACTCATCTAAGATTCTAAGTCATCTTCCTCCTAAGTCCTAAATCCTCAAGGTGCCGTTTTCATTCAATCTTCAATTCTTCATCTTGGATTCAAGTTCTTATAGTATTAATTTTAGTTGTTTATAACTTTATTTTGTATATTTTGAATTCAAGTTCTGATTTTTTTTGTTTATTTTATTTTTAGAGATTATTTATAATTTTAAATTGAAGATCTACATGGAATCTTTCCCACCACCACCTGGATTTTCGATATGTCTTTGTTTTAGTTGTTTATAATTGATTCTTGGTCTGTCATTTTGGTGTTTCGCCATTTTTTTTTATAATTTCGCCATTTTTCTGTTTTTGTTAGAGATTATTCATATGTTTTGTTAAATTTCGCCATTTTTTTTATATGTCTTCTGATTTTTCATATGTTTTTGTTAAATTTCGCCATATGTTCCATTAAAAGAAGAACATCAGTCATCAAGAAAAGGACATAAGGTGGAGCTTTTGAGGAATGTGCAGCATTTTGTCTTTTTTTATCATGAAAATATACAAAAGTTTAAAGCTTTAGGGTTATCTGGGTGTCTTATAAAAATGGAGTTAGTTTTTGTCTTTCTTCATATGGGATTTAAAGCAAATTCATTCTATAAAATGTTGTCCAAAACATTTTTTTTTGTCTAATCTTAAAACAGTAGAAATGTTTTTTTTTTTAAGAATCAAAAACCCTGTTTTTGTTTGATAAAAAGATTAAAACTTTAGACAATTTTTTCCAAAAAAAAGGAAGGGAAAACAGAGGAATTTAGAAATTTGGAAATTAGCAGGATTGTTTTTTTTGGAAAATTTACTTTTAAAAATCCGATCTTTGGGTTTTTCTCTTCTAAAAATCCGATCTTTTGATTATTTTCTAAAAATCCCACCTTTGCACCCCATTTTCACTTAAAGTACACAGCCCATTGTCTACTTGAAGAACCGGTTAAAATGAATTTTATAAAAAAGGAAAATTTACTTTTAAAAATCCGACCTTTGGGTTGTTCTCTTCTAAAAATCCGACCTTTGGGTTGTTCTCTTCTAAAAATCCGACCTTTTTTATAAAATTCATTTTAACCGGTTCTTCAGGTTAGACAATGTGCTGTGTACTTTAAGTGAAGATGGGGTGCAAAGGTGGGATTTTTAGAAAATAATAAAAAGGTCGGATTTTTAGAAGAGAACGACCCAAAGGTCGGATTTTTAAAAGTAAATTTTCCTTGTTTTTTTTTCTTAAACTTTGTTGGGTTTCTTTTACTAAGTATACATTTTAAACTATTTTTTAATTGATTATCTAATATTTTCCGTTACCTTATAATGTTCATAATTTTGGTTTAGGTAATGCATTAACTTTGGAGCATCCGGAGGTCATAATTGACGAGACCCCTGACTCGGTTGAAGATGATTAATGGAGCTTGAAGTTTCAATTTATGAATTTGTATCGTTTTGTATGTTTTTGTATGGTTGTATGGTTGTATGGTTGTAAAACTTAGAAACTCTAAACTCTCGCGGTTCGTTGGACTTTTTTTACCCCATGCATTTTAATATTTTATGACTAAGTAAGTTAAGGAAAAAAATGTTAAAAGTTAAGTATTTCTAGAGATGTATTATTTGAATTATAAATTAAACAAATATTAAAAGAAATAACGAAAAAAATCACATGTTTTAAAAAAGAATAAAATTGGGTATCCGGTTTCCGACCCGGTTTAAACCGGGTCGGAAACGGAATGCTTTTTTTGGTATCCGAAAATGCGGGTACCCGGATTTTCGGAACCGGGTCGACTCGGTATCCGGTTTTGAACACCCCTAGCTGTGTTTATTTCTAATTTATTATGTTGGTAGATTATGTACGTAATTCGTAGTTTTTAGGTGTATGTGTACAATTATATTTATGTATATTATATATATTATAATTTGGTGATAATTAATGCTGATTACGATGGTTGATTATTGTTAAATATTTACTATTTTATGATTAATGGTGATATTTATTATTAACAAATATCATTAAAAAAAAACCAATTAAGGGCTGCGGACAGGCAAGAACCGCAGCCAATAAGTGGCCACAAATCTGCATCCTGAAATTAACCTGTTGGCTGCGGACATGCCATAAAACCGCAGCCAATGACTATGTTTTTTGCTACGTGTTTTAACCGCAACCATTGTGTTTTATTACTTGCTGCTACCTCAAGGGCTTGGGTCCAAAACCGCAGCCTGTAGTGGCATAAAAACCGCAGCCAATAGGCATTTTTCCACTAGTGAATATATGTATAATTAGCATGGGCGGTTCTTAGGGTATCCTGGGTAGCCAACCGCCTAGGGACCCTCGAAATAAGGTGCCTCAAATATTAAATGGTTCTATTTTAGCCCAGTTTCGAGCAACACTTTTTAAGTGATTTGTTTGTAAACTTTTTTATGTTTAAAGTAATATAATAACAGAAGGTCTCCTGAGAGACCGTCTATGGCAAAGACGGATTCGCCAACAGCCCAACCCATTGATTTTAAATTTAAAAATAAGGCTGATAACTAATCAGTTACTTATTTTGCAAAGTGGGCTGACCTATATTTACCCGTCTATGCTATAGACGGTCTATAGCAAGAATTTGTGATATAATAATGCAATATATTTTGTCTTGAATTATTTTTCTTAAGTGGAAATTTTTTTGATCTTTTAATATAATAAAGGGCCCCATTTAAAAGACACCGAAAAAATAAATAGGGTCTCTCGATTCTTCGCTTCGCCCTTGATAATCAGTGGCGAAACTTGATCACGATTTTAGGAGGGGCAAAGTTATAAAAAAAAAATTGAATTCTACTAAATTCAAGCTAATCAATACAATCAAAAATCATAACTTAAATTATGAATCAATATAAAGCTCGACGCTCTTTTACCACTTTAAAATTGTTTATAATATCATTGACACAATATGTTGTTGCTATTTGTTTCTCAATTTATATTACTAAACTATCAACAAAATAATCATTGCCTATTTTCTTATGATATCTTGTCTTCACTATCTTCATAATTGATTATTTTATTGTATATGCGGGTTTTTAGTGATTCAAGTATTCATTAATTCTAAACTAATTATTAAATAAAGATACAAAAATTCAATTTAAAATATAAAACAAACCTTTATTCTTCAATTTTGTACGGTAAGCTTATTTTTTGTTCCTGGCGATTTCTCCTAATCATTGTCTTCTTTTTTCGTTTTTTCAATTGTTAAATGATAATATCTGTGGTGTAAAGAAATTCAAACTGAGATTGATGATCGAGGGCGACTCGATCATATCTTTGTCGACCCTCCTACCATCAGATTTCAACAATGGAGATCCAAAGTGATAAATTGGTTATCTCTTGGATCCTTGCAAGTCTTGAACCCATCCTTATTGATGTTGTTCTTGACCATACTACTAGTGCATATGACTTGTGGACATGTATACACACTTTTCTTAGGCCAATTACACTATCTCCCGTGAATGACCCCATCCAATATGAGGTCTCGAGGGGGAGAAATATAGGAGATAAGGAAGAAGAAGAAAACCTGAAACCCGAAATTAATTATCAAATCCAAAACCAAGATCAAGGCTGAGGTATCTATGGCATAGTGGACTTTTGTAGGCTGAATAGGGGCAGAATGATGACTGAGCATGGCATAGTTAGAGTGCCATGTGGGTTTGGTTGTGGTGCGAGAGGACCTTCTGATGGGGACTGAAGGAACATGTTTTGCAGGAGGTGGAGGACATGCCCAAGGAGATGCAGAGGAGGGGTTAGATGAGGGAGACACGTCAGACGAGGAGTTAATAATAATAGGAGGGGAACTGGGTGGAGGTGCAAGAGATGGGGTAGGGAAATATTTGTATGGAAGAATGTGTTCAAAGAATCGGACATCTCTACTAACTAAACATTTTTGAGTAATGAGATCATACATTTTGTAGCCCTTTTGGTTAGAGGGATAGCCAATAAACAAACAAGTTGATCCTCTATGAGCAAAGTTATCATGAGTTCTATTAGGATTACTACCAAAGGCAAGGCATCCAAAAACCCGAAGGTGAGAGTAGGAGGGAGGTGTATGATGCAATATATCAAATGGGGTCTTATGACCAAGTAAGGGAACAGGGAGCCTATTAATAATATGGGCTGCAGCATGAACATAGTCTCCCCAGATAACCAAAGGCAAGTGAGCCTGAGATCTAAGGGCCCTAGCCATTTCCAGGAGGTTCCTATGCTTGCGTTCTACCCTACCATTCTGTTGTGGTTGATCAACAGAAGAAGTTTGGTGTATAATACCTTGTGTAGAGTAGAAAGCCAGACATTGAGCATCAGCAAACTCAAGAGCATTGTCAGATCGAATCACTTGCACCATTTTACCAAATTGAGTATGAGCCATGTGCACAAATGTTTGTATGATGGAAAAGGCCTCAGACTTGAGTTTTAATAAACTAACCCATGTTTTTCAAGAATGGTCAACCACAATGGTGAGAAAGTACTTGTGGTGACCTATGTTGGGAGTTCTATAGGGACCCCAAATGTCAATGTGGATGAGCTTAAATAGATCAGAGGCCCTGGACTCACTGAGAGGGTAGGGGAGTTTAGTAAATTTGGCCAAGGGGCATGTGAGACACAGGTCAGAGGGAGAAGGAAAATGAGGAACCTGAGATATATGAGCAAGTTTGGTGTATGGGGCATGTCTTAACCTACAATGCCAAAGGTTGGACAGGGAAAGAGGTGGGGGATTAGGAAGATGGTTAGGAACAGTAAGGGAGTGGGATGTGTTTGAGTGAGGTGGGAAGGTAAAGTAGTATAACCCATGACATAGTTTGCCAAAAAGAATAGGAGTAAATGAGTGTTTGGGTAAAAGGAAACAAGAGTCAGAGGTAAATAGAATGCTACATCCAGTATTTTTTGTCAATTTAGGTATGGAGATAAGATTATGAATTGGAAGATAGAAACATATAGGACATTGAGTAGTGTAACACCCCGATATTTTCCCGATATATTTAATGATTTAATAGTAATATTATTTTATATAAATAATGTTTTTATTTATTTATTTTGGGCTTGACCATGTATTTTCAGTCCTTTTTAACAATTTAGCCTTTTCGGGCCCAAAACCTTTAACCCATTTCTTATTTCAAAATTTTAAAAGAAAAAAAAATAAAATGGAGAGAATATGATAGGTTGGCCAGTCCATTAAGGTTTTGGCTTGGGTTGTAACTCCCATTAGAGTGAAATGAAAGATCACTCAATAATGACCCATTATTCTTATTCCTTAATTCTTTATTTGCTTAATGTCCTTAATTCCTTAATTCATTTGCATTCTACTTACAATTCCTAGAAAACTTAAGAAAAACTCTCACAAAACCTACCTAATTCCACACGCCTAGAACCATTTGCAACCGTGAATTTTTGGTGTTTTTCATATAATTGTAAGTATAAATCTCCATTTATTTTTATATTAAGTTTTAATTTAATTATGTGATTTGTGAATTTTGATCCATGACCATTTCTTCCATGATTTAACAAAATGATGTAAATTTTCTATATAGTTATCACATGATAGTGTAGGATGTTTTGCTTTAGAATTTATCTTTATATGAGCATGTTAAATTAAGGTGATGGAGAATGGATAAAAATAATAACAATAATAATAATAATATACATATATTTAAATTAGGATTTTTACGGAGAAATTGTATTGTAATATAAGGATTTGTTTTGGTATGGTATGAAGATCTTAAGTATTGATGAATGAATTGTTTATGAAGATTTGTATTTTGTAAGAAGTTAATTATTTGAGAATTTTGAAAATGATTTTCTTGTGGACATGAGTTTATGATTTTATGGTATAGATTTCATAGGAAATGTGGAAATTGGAATTTTGTATGTATTTTAATAAAATTGGCAAAATCCCGTAGGTTTGTTAAATTGTGGGAAAAAGGTGTTTTTGGAGCATTTTTGACTTTGAAATTAGGTTAAAAATACTTATACTATGTTATAAATCATGAAAATTAGTACCCGGGGGTTTTGATGTCTTCCGGACGCAACGGTGAAGTCGGATTTCCTGTTTGACAGTGTTAAGACAGGTTTCTGGACAGATTTCATATGCTGTTTTTTTTAGTATTTAATATGTCTTAGAGATGTGGTGTATGATTCATGATATGTGTATGTGTTTTATGTGTGATGGTAGTCGTATGTATGTGTTATGGTTGCTTTGAGGAAGATGTGAATGTGTGCTTATTTCCCGAATACGGTTGAACCTTGTAGGAAGCCAATTCGTAACCGGGAATTGATTAGGACATTTGTGAATTGTTTGCTTGGTCAAGGTACGTACACACAGCATAGAATTTTAATATATGTTACGTACCATATGTTGTGGTAACAAAGGTAAGTATGGGCATGTAATGTGTATATTGTTACGCTTCCGAATAATTTATTATATTATAACTTTTAATAAGCATAGGTAGTATGACCTCACTAACTTGAAAGTGGACGTAGTATGACGTCAATTGGTGGAATGATTTACTCGCGGCCTTTGGAGCCTATGTGCCACCGCGGGGGTTTGCATACTTGACCATAGACACCGAAGTAGGACGTGTGTCTATGGTAGAGACTTGCTTAGGGGTTAGCTCCCCCTAATGTATTGTCTCGCCTATGGAGTTTGAAGTGGTACCAGCAGTATGGCTGGAATAGATACAGCAGCATGGCTGAAAAAGATACAGCAGTATGGCTGACTAATTAACTGGAACATGAAATTATTTAAGTTAATATCTTTACTTTGTTGTACTCGATTAGTTGAATTGTGATTACTTGCTGACGTGTACTTTTTGGTCTTAACGATCCTGCGATGATGTCGTTTCCTCTTCGGATAATGACTAGCAGTAAGTTAATTGCAGGTAGGGAGTGAGTACTATTCTGGGAGAAATAAAACGTTATAATCAGAACTTATTATGAAAAGTTTCCGTATTTTCTTTTAATGTTGGTTTAAGAGGCGTGAACGCTCTCGAGTTGTAATAAATAGAATTAATTTTGCAAACTTACTTGCTGTTTCGTCTTTATGTCTGGTAGATTACATTAGCACTATTAGAACTCGGTCCTCATGTTTTATTTCGCTTGAACCGTTTTAACTAACCGTTTAACGCCCCGGTTTGACTCGAACTATTTTGGTTACTCAAAAAGTCTATTTCTCTTTTAAAACGACACGAGTTAAACTACGGGATGTTACAAGTAGGGTGAGAGTTGGTGTGAGGAGAACACTGCTGTCTGCCAGAACATTTTATAGAGGAAGTATGGCCATTTGGAAGGGTGAATTTGTTGTAGTAAGGTTGTGCATGGGTATTTGTAAGTAAGGAGAGCTGTCCAGGCATATGATCAGATACTCCAGAATCAAGGATCCAAGGAACATGAGTGAAAGAGGCTGAAGAGCATGTAGCCATTCTTGCATAAATAGTGTTTAACTCTTCCCGAGACATAGTTGGGTTGGAGGAAGGTGTAGGTAATAATTTGATGAGTTATTCTATTTGGGAAGGGCTAAGAGTAGGGGTGCTGCTAACTTCATTACTGTAGGGTCTAGGACTTCTGCCCCCCTAGATCCTCTTGGCCAACGACCTCCTCTACTTCTGAATGAAAAACCTCATCCCCTAACTGAAGGAGTAGAGGACAAGGCATGCCAAGAAGGGTAACCAACAACAAACCAACATTTATCCTTATGATGTCCATTTTTCCCACATAAACTACAGTGCACAATATCTCCAATACTTCTACCATACATCACTAAAGCATCAAATTCACCCTTCACATTTAACAATACATCACGTTGACTAGCCTCTTGTTGCAATAAATTATAGGCCTCATCTACAGAAGGAAGAGGTTGCATAAGAAGGATATGACTTTGATGTGTGTTATAGAACTCATCCAAGCCATTTAAGAATTGAAATAGCTTTTGCTCAATTTTTTGAGTACTAAGAGCAGTAAGAAAGGTTTGTACCTCATCAGTAGTGTTGAAAAGGGCAGGTAGGGTATTAAGACTGTCAAGCTCTTCCCACACATCTTTGATCTCAATGTAGTACTCTGAGAGACATTTTTCACCTTGTGTGATGGAATACAACTCTTTGTTTAACTTATATTTTCTTGCTCCATTTACCACTGAGAATCTTTGCTCAAATTGATCCCAGATGGCGTATGCACTGTCAAGAAACATCACAAATCTTTTAATGGATTCAGATACACTATTAAGTATCCATGAGATAATCATATTGTTACATGTATCCCTTCCTTCTTGTTGCACAAGATTTGTTCCATCTCTTTTAATGGCCCCAGTTACAAACCCCAACTTCCTTTTAGATGCTAATTCAATTTCAAGAGATCGACGCCAGCTTCTGTAGTTACTTGCCCCAAGAAGTTTTTCTACAGATATTGAGTTACTCCTATTAGAAGGATGAAGATATAAAGGACTAGAGTAGAGGGTTTAATGATACTGGAACTAGATGTTTCTGTAATGATAAAAAAGGATCAATCACTCAAAAGAAAGAGAAAAGAAAGGGAAAAAATGAGTAATATGCAGTTGAGGAATGCACTGCTCTGATACCATGTAGACAAAGGTCTAATGCATTCCTTTCCTTATTCTGCTCATGATGCAACAGAAGGATCACACGCACAATGATGATACTCTTTGATTGTTTTGTATTACTTTTCATGATGATTGAAAGCTAGTACAAGGGCCATATATATGACCTACAGAAAGAGCATAAAACATTCTAGAGAATAATACAAATATTCTTTAAGGATAGGTGGCACTACAAGAGTGGATGAGCACCAATTTGTTATAACTAATTCTGCAGATGAGAGTGAAGAAGCAGTGGGCTCAGTAAATAATGTATAAATAGAGGTGTTCCTCTCATTGAATAATTAATACAAATCAAGTATTCAACAGATTAAACCCAAAGCAAATTCCACATTATGATTTTCTAAAATATGAACAGAAATTTTGACTTTGAAGGATCAAAAAGAAGATGGCTAATTTGTAAACATGTTGAAAGTCGTTTGTAAAATCTAATCCTGAAGCATTGATGTACGTAGATAATTAATAACCCAGTTTAACTTAAATTCATGAAGGAAAATAATCTATATTAGATTAAAGTTGAATCTCAAAAAAAAAAATATTGAGCTGATAATACATTTTCTCGATGCCTTTGTGATGTTAGATGAACAAAATAAATCATAAGTATGAATAAAAAATTATTAGCTTAGTTTTTTTTTTTTCAAATTTTATTATTTTACACTTCTTGATCTTATTTATCCTAGGAAATTTAGTTTTCACGTAACATTTTTCTCTTTGTTTTTCTTTGTTTTAAATTATAATTGCTTTTGATTCTAACTAAGTCCAATTGCCATTAAATCACTATGAGTTTTTCTATATATTCTTCAATTATTGTAATTAACTTATTGTTCTTTAATTGTCAATTGACTTTTTGTACTTTAGTTTTATGTTTATTCTATTGAATTGTTCTAGGAATTGCATGTTCTAAGCCTTAATTGATTCCTATTAATATAAATTATGTCTAGAATCATGCCTAGAGTTTCAATTGTTGTTTCCATGTTTCATTTCTATGTGTAGTGAGTAGTTTTATCATTTAGGATTAAGGAATTAATTCCAATTTTAATATAGAATGCTTTTGATAAATTAGATGTATGAAAGTGAATTAATAATGATTAACTCTATACTTAATGAACCTTAATTTAAATAAATTTATTAACCTTTTTAATAAAACAAAAGTTTAAGATTAGAGGTAATTTAGGATTGATGTACATTTAGGTTAAATTCGTATTAGTTTAGCCAATAAACATAAGTTTGAGTAAAATCACGAATAATTTGCGAATTAAAGCCTTAAAGCTTAGCATTTTTGGGTATTATAGCCTCAATGTTTATGTAACACCCGGCCCCTCGGACCGCCGGTGACTACTCATGGAGACTGTAGACTAGCCTCACAGACCAACACAAGTCTTTCCAGCGCACTTTGGCCTCACTCGTGCACCCAGGAAAACTTCCCAGGAGGTCACCCATCCTAAGATTGCTCTCCACCAAGCACGCTTAACTGTGGAGTTCTTAGCAAATGGGCTCCCTAGAAACGAAGATGCACCTTGTTGATATGAGTAGTCTATCAATCCCTTTTTCAATCTAAATCTGGGGTATCACAGTTTATTTTTTGCGAATTACAATCAATAAAGTATCAAAGTTTATTTTTTGCGGAACCAGGGTTTGAAGTCCCCGGGCACCAACGAATGGAAGGAAATTTTCATATTTCGGCAAAATGAGTTCTGGAAGTGCAATAATACCAAGCGACCAAGACAAATCCAAGTTAATATAATAAAGTAACGAACAAACTACAAACGTTCAAATTTAAAATGAAAACGTAGACCAACAAAATGACATATACAGTAAAGAACAAACTATAATTGTTCTCGCCTGGTTTTCATATTTTGGAATTGATGTACTATAGCATGATTACTAACATTGAGAAACAAATCCTTCTCTAAAAAGGTAATCATGTAATCATTCAACAACTGTTCTCCCATGCTGTTTCGCACTTTACTTTTTATATGATTCATTGCGGAAAAATCTTTCAACACTTGCTGTTGTCACTGGAAGAAGCAATATAAGCTTCAATAGCTTGTAAACATCTGAATGAGTTTCATGCATCCTTGTCTAAACAAGTTTTAAAGAAAATTCGTTAAGAGTCTTCACATCTAAGAATCGCTTGCCATTTTTCACATCACTAATAAAACTTATAAGCGATTCCTCAAAAAATATCAAATCTTACTTTGGAAACTCTTTTGAATAAAATTTACACATATAGTTTTCTCACGCTGCTTTTGAAGGAGCATCAATTGGTCCTTTGGTTGATTTGACTATACAGATTGATTATAGGTATTTATTTGAATACCTCAATTAAATTCATTGATTTAAATTTAACCTAATCATATGAGAGAGTGTATATGAGTTATTTAATGTATGAGTGTACATGACTTAAATTGATGATTGATTCTTTGTATGTGTTTATGAGATGGTTACATCATTGAGATGGCTTATCTTTGATGGTTATTGAAACTAGTCTCCGAATTAGTGTTGTTTATGTTAACAGTTCTAATAAAAATATAGATGTAATGAGGTACTTTCATGGCTTGATATAATCCTCTTTAAGGTCACTTTCTCTTTCCTGTTAGTTAATGTGGTCTGGTGTTTGAGGTTAAAAAATTTGCCTTGTTTCATCCATAATCATTGACATAACAAATGAAAAATAATTGGAATTATTCAAGAAGTTCTGTAGGTTTCATGTTTCTTGTGTACAGTGCAAATGCAAGTTATCTTTGTTTGCAGTCTAGGGGCTTAGGATTTTGCTTCTATTCTATTCTCCAATGTTAAGTTGTCTTAGGATGGGAGTGTAGGTTATTATGTTTTCGTAGGAGTGTAGGTTATTATTGTAACAGGAGCAACAATCCCTGTGTATAAATCACACTAATAATTTTGTTTACAATAAATAATGCGAAAGTCTTAAATTCCAATCTGTTCAAATTCATTGATATTTAAATTCGTTTAAAAACACAAGTTTAGAATATTACAATTGAGAGAATAAGGCATATTGTTTTCTAAAATCATAATAAAGACATAAATACACCATGATCATCGAAGTTACCAATAAGTAAAATAAAACGCGGCTAATTCCTTGATTGAGAAAAATAAATGTTGCGTCCTGGATCGAAACTTGAAGCTAATCCTTCCTGCAAAATACTACCATGCATGATACAGATGACAACCGTTTGAATCGGAATCAGCGCCTAACGCCAAGTACAAACTCCTCAACAATGTAATACTATGACAATCATAATATATTCACAAGATATGCAAAGAACATTTCAGAACTTGATTTTAAGTTCCTCGGTTCTCGTTTTTCATTTACAGATCTCGAATTTTTTCAACAATTTTTCATATTCATCACATGAATGTAGATAAATATCTTTGCTACAATCACCTACACTTGTTAACTATAAGGTTCATCCAATGGATCTACTTAATTAGATACCAAAATCACATACACACAACACACATAATAATGACTTTCTGATATATGCAAGGATCTAGCTAGAGGATGAACATATTCCAAGCTCTAACTGGGATGGGAGCCGTCGCTCCACCAATTTTTATGCTCGAGCTTCTACAGGATGGGACTCTCTCGGTCCCCCTATCTAACCCCTCATTTCTACGTGCCAGGAAACACGGGCGCCGGATTACACGTCGGTCCGTGGTTCGACATTTCCTTACTATCAGAGTCATTCATCCAAGTACAAATAAGTTCAAACAAGACTCCATATTATCTATTTCACATTGCTATAAGTCGACCCTAGTCTAGTCAAACTCCAAGTTAACATCCTGTTAGGGAAAAGTCAACATATTAGCTAATTCAATAATTAAGAGATTATCAATAATCATCAATTATAATAATTTTCTAGAGGCTATATAAGTTCTCTACAAGACTATACAAACTTATAAAACTAAAGACAAATATTTCATAATATATTTATCAAGGAATTTCCGTCAGTTAAACATAAAAATTAATTAAAAATTCATAATAACCAACATAAATATTCTAAAAATATATTTGAGCTCCATAAGCTACATAAAGTTAGTTTTAGACCATAATGTTAAAGAAGAACAAGCATATGGTTTCTAACTAAATTGGTTGGCCTATATATCGATAAACCGACATAAAATTATTAATGTCCTCAAATGTCCACGAAAAATTTATCCAAGGGTCCTCATATGATCATGATGTATATGGAAGTGTCTCATAAAAATTTCGAGTCCAAAATAGTCCATTTAGTATTTATTTTATATTTAATTATTTTTAAATTTACCGTTTTATTTAAAATTCACAAGGCTCCACAGATGATCATATAAAATAATCTAATAATCATATTTCAAACCTACTGCACATACAAGAGTCTCATAAAAATTATAGCTCTAGATAACTTCATTTATTAATTATTTTATATTTTAGCATTCTACGTTTTATCAGTAAGTCGTAAAACACTTAATAAAAATTCATAGATAAATACCAAAGGATTATATTCTGGTCCAACCTTGTAGGAAACATAATAAGAAGATTTTATAAATTATTTTATCCATTAAGATTATATTTAACCCCCTAATATATATATTAGAACATATTTTATTACTTAAAATTCCATAAATAATCATTTTAATGAAAAAACCTTTAAGGAAATGAACCTAAATGTTTTTCAAACCTTTATCTACTATAAAGTTCATATAAAATACATTCCTAAAGTTACTAAGCTCATACAAAATTTATTCACAACAAGAACTTCACAAAAACATCACAAAACACCGTTTTTACGCATTTTTACATAATAGAATTTCATAAAATTTACATGCACGAATAATTAATTGAAAATACACATATTAAACATATATCCATCATTAATATCATATAAATGAGAAATGTTCAGATTTATATATGTTCTTTTGTGACTTTAATTTAATACCGATATCGGGTAATAATCGCAATACTTGAAAATTTATAATATAAACATATGAATAACATTTCTAACATATATATATATATATATATATATATATATATATATATATATATATATATATATATATATATATATATATATATATATATATATATATATATATATTATATATATATATATATATATATATATATATATATATATATATATATATATATATATATATATATATATATATATATATATATATTAATATAATATATATATATATATATATATATATATATATATATATATATATATATATATATATATATATATATATATATATATATATATACTATATATTATATATATATATATATAATATCATAAATTTTCAACTATAACATCCTTATACTTAAACTTATAATAAACACCTTATTTTACTTTGAACACAAAAATGTGTTATTCTTACTTTAAGTGAACATGCAAGGTAAAATTTAATCAATCTAATATATTGTGTTATCTTTCACATACTCAAGTAAATATAATATAAATGTCACATAGTAAGAAGGTTAAAAAGTGTGTACCATGAGCCACCAAGGATGCAAGAGAAATAATAAGAAATAAGAACTCCAAAATAAGAGAAAATAAGCTCTATGAATAAGCTTCAAGGTTGCAAGAAAATAATCCAAGCTCCCAAAATAATAATACTAGAATCTTACAAATGTTGATTATTTTAGCTTAGAAAATGATAATTCTCATCTCTAACTCCAATTATAAAATCCATATTCAACTTAAAATCCAAATCCCTGATCATTATAAGTCCCTTTTCGGCATGTCTTACTAAAATGCTCATAACGTCTAGCTCCGAACTCCAAATTTGATGATTCAAGTGTCTAATTGCTCACAACTCCAAGTCCCATATTTCTTAAGAACAAACTATAGTAATAAAATGAGTGGAATGTGGTCAAAAATCCACAAAAAGAATGTATTCGAAATTGGCTTACTATTAGTTGGATAAAATGTTTAAGGTCAAAACATAATCTTTCATGCTCCAATTAATACACTTCTAGGGTCTAAAATGTGAGAAATTTTATGTACAACACCACCATAAGGTTTATTTATACATGCATGAAAAGGAATATGGGTAAACACTTCAAATTGTATTCATGTATAAAGATGACCAAAAAAAAGAACAACAACTTGTGAATGTTTGCTTGAAGTTGAGGGACTTATATAGCTTGTATTTGTGCGTGTGAGGTATCAATGAAATCTTAGTATGTCTACCATATTATGGTATAAAAATATGAGGCCCTTATTAAGAGAACTTGGGATAAAAAGGATGATTTGTTGAAGGCATATAAGCTGCCAGAAACTATTGTGATGAAGTGGTAGAAAGATGAGGATGAATCTCTCATTTCTGGAGGTATATAAGGGCGTGTAAGGTACCTATAGAACGCTTAGAGTGTTAGGAAAAATTTCCAAGTGGTAGCACTCAATTATATAGGGTATAGATAAGGTAAATTAGGGTATCTTTCAGACCCTGCAAAACTGTCACTGAATCTGACCTTTGTCCAAATCTACACTCTTTTCTGTAATTATACTACAAGCTACCTCAATCTAATGGTTTGGTATCTTCAATAACATGCATGTGAAGGATATGGTAAAAGATGGGGTCAAAATACACTCATTTACTATTTTTAAATGATTTTACAACTAAGATAAAAGTTTTGAAAAATTTCTGAAATACTTGTTTTTAGGAAATGGTATGCTTTTATTTGAAAACAATATAAATCTATAACCAAAACTTATTTTTAAATACTAAATAACTAAAATATCAATACAAAAACCTTTTTTTTCGCATAATATATTGTAATTAGATAAATATATGTTCTTTATATTCAAATATAACTACTTTTATTAAATCACTTAATATAAGCTTTTGTTAAAATGATTTAGGAAATTATTTGCAAATGCTATAAAGTTTTCTAATAATAAACCAAATTAATATATTTATCAAATCAACCAAGTTTAGAACAAAATTTAAGTTATTATAGTAAATCAAATTAACTTTGATAAAATTAAGTACATTGAAATCTTTAATTTAAATATAATAATAACAATTAACAAAACAAAACTTAGTTTATTCAAACTTAAAAGTTTTAAGAATTAAACTCTCATCATGTTTGGCACTTAAGGAAAAATTAGATAAGTTACTAGCACTAATTCATACTCAAGGCTATTTAAGTTAAGATTAAAACAGGTTTAAAAATAGGGCTGTAGAAACGTATAGAGACGATGAAGTGTAACAAGAGGGGGGGTGAATTGTTACTTGTTCCCGTTAGAGTATTTTCGCCCTTTTCTTGCGGAATTTTGAATAAAGAAAATACTCAAAACAAAATAAAGAAAACTTAAAGAAACACAAAGATTTTAACGTGGGAATAAGAACCACGACCCACTAGGGATTTCTCTTCTCTATTATTTTATGTAATTCAATTCTCTATTACATAAAATATTTCTCCTTCTCCTTCTCTTCTTCTCTCGGTTTCTTTCTTGTTCCCTTTCTCTATTCTCCTTCTCTTTCTCTCTTCTCTTTCTCACTTCTCTTTCTCACTTCCCCCTTAGACTTACCCAAGTCTAATTACAAATTCTCTCAAAAACCCATACAAGATAAATTCTCTAAATTGGATGAACAACACTAGAATAGCACAAGGAAATATTTTGGAATTAATTATCGATTAAGAACACTCAATATTTTCCTTTTCTTGATCTTGAATCTCACGAAATTTGGGCACAATAATTTTCGGAAATTATTTTTCTCTCAATGTTGATCGCCAAAATCATTGTGCCGGTTAACAAATTAATTTATATGCTTTTTAGTTTTAGTTAACCCATAATCCCATAATCTATAGATGAGGGATTAGTGGGCATTGACCGTGAGGAGGAAAATAACTTCCTTGGAGGTTACTCCAAGTCAATCTTTGACTCTAACTAAAAATAGCCATTTTTAAGAGACTTTTTAGGAGTTAGTTATTTAATTCTTTGATTTATTCCTTGTGCTTCCTAAGTTATTCAACCGTACAACAAGACTAAAATATAGAAAAATAAATTCAAGACTTTTTCTAAATTAATTTTGTTGACTTCTCCTCTGACCGGATTCTGAAGGAACACCGTACTGTCTCTCTATCTGCAACTTCATCAGTTTATCAATATCTGGAACAGTAGAAGTGAAATCTACTCTTGACTTCCTCATTGACCTTCTCTACTGACTTTGACTTTGTTGACTTTGACTTTGACTTGTACGATTGCCATTGACCAGTCCTTAGGTACCATCGACGATTATAATAATCGGATATATTACCTACAAAACAATCTCTAAAATACTTTGTTTGTTTATAATTTGTTAAGTCATCATCAAAACTCAAATGGGCCAACAAATTCCCCCTTTTTGATGATGACAAACTTATAAACAAACTATGTTAAAAGAAAGAGTAAAACTAATAACTTTGAACATGTTAGAGATCAATCACAAGTTCAAACATATTTAGTAAATTAAATCGTTACAAGTAATTTACCAAATTCTAAAGCAAGCATATTACTCTAAAATATTTTTGGCGAAAATCATGTGATTAAGCATGACTTCAAATTTTTCAATTTTAAAATAAAACGTGAAACAAAACATAAACATAAATACCAAAATCGTATAAACCAAAAACATAATAATTAAGAAACTTAAAGACATAAAATTAAGAAGCACAACAAGCTAAGTAATTCTAATTAAGTAATTCAAGACAATTATGAGTTGTAAGAATCAAAGATAAACAAAGTGATATTCAATATAACTATTGTTTGCAACTCGTCCCCTTAAGTATATCAAACAGTAAGTCAACAAACTAAGCATTATAAAGTAAACTAAGAACATTCTAAACATCGTATAGGTTAGGACACAAGACAGAGAAACAATTATCAAGATTAAGCAAAAACATAAGCATTCACAAGCATTCATTTAAGTTTGTTTGCTACTCTTCCCCCTTTTGGCATCAATCAAAAAGTAGGAATATGAATCAAATCACAGCTCTAAGGCAAGCGTTAGATAAATTAAGATAGTAAGCAGCAAACTAAGTAGATAGATGTCCAAGCATAAATCAAGAAAGCATGCAAGCAAACATATTAGACCATGGGATAATAGAAAATAAAGATGATATAAAAGATGAAAAGTAGTGGGTTAGTAAGTAGCATAAGCAAAATATAAATTGTTTCGTACCCCAGCTGGTACATTAAACAGCAAAAGAAAAACATTGTTTAGAAAATTACAAAGAAAATGGGCCAACCAAACATCAAATTTTTAATTGAAAATAGAAGCAGGAGGGATCAGGCAGCAGTCTCCTCATCAACATATCAAGGATTATGGAGAGGACATGAGCAAGGGTAGTAGGTGGAGGAGAGATAGTATTGGGATCATCAAAACCAGTGGGTAAGGGTGATGGTGGTGATGTAAATGGTGGTGGAGTAGTTGCTATTGGTGATGGTTGAGGATATGGTATATGTGAGTTTAGTTTCGGTGATGGTGAGTTTGCTGAGGTAATATCAGCATTTAGGCACGAAGAACTCTTGGATGATTTCCTAATGTTCTTTAGAGGCACATTGAGGTTCTCATCCTCTGAACTAGATTGTTTATCCTCTAGTTCCTCTTTCTCTTCTTCCCAACCTGTTCCCCCTTACTAACAGCTTCCCCCTGAGTCACAGTTTCCCCTTGTTCCTGTTCTGTCTCTGCCTCAGTAGTGGCAGTGGGAACAGTTTCCTGATCTTCCTTTTCTACATTCTCCCCTTCTACTTCAGTTTCACCTTCCTCTTGTTCCTCATCGGAACTCACATACTCAACATCTTCTTCAACATCATCTAGAATTCCTTTTTCATTTAATGTAAGATGCAAGTTGTAAAGACACTTAGCACCTATTTTGTTGTTAGCACTCATTGGAAATTCTAGGCCTTCATGAGGCACACCAAACTTCTTAAAGATACATATTAACAAACCTCCTCAGCACAATCAGGATCTACTACCTTGGCCTTCTTTGCGGGTTTTGAAGATGAGCTTCCTTTTGTGGTAGAAAAAGTCCTTTTCGTGCCGACATGCATGGATTTTGTTGTTTTCGGTTTAGATGAAGTCTTGGGAGATTTCATGGTGATAATGAGATGAATTGATGAAGGTTGAAGAAGGAAAATGGGTTTGACGGTTTTGCTAGGAGTAGTACAAGTAATGGGTTTATGAATGATGGATGTGACATGAGGAGTGGGTTATAAAGGGTTGAATGGACGGTTATGAAAAAGGTTTGTACTACTTCCATAATGGCGGTTTTAGGAGGTGTAAGGGTAGTTATTAATTAAGCTTAGTTCGTTGAATATATCGATTTAGATAACTACTTTCCGAAACACCTCGATGATCCGTCTTCCATTTCATAAAATAATGTTGGCTCACCGAAATAAATTAAAATAAAGAAAATGCTGGAATTTGTGGAAAGTAAAATATTTTTGTGATTTTTCGAAAAATAATTTATAATATGTGGATAATAATATATAGAATAATTATATATAATATAAAATAAGTTATGCTACTTGGTCTAATCAGTTCAAACATGCAAGCAATCAAGATTATGTTTAAGACATAAATTTAAATAGAAGCATACCCAAATCTCGCAATGATTGAATAATCAATCTTGGTTGTTGTGGTTGATTGAACCCTTCCGATTTTTCAGGATGTTTTGAGGAGGAATACTAGCAGTTAAACGTTAGTGAAGCTTGATCATACCTAGCTCCAACCTCATCTTTTCAAATTGTTCCCTTGGAAGCGGTTTGGTCATTATATCTGCAACTTGTTCACTAGTATTGACATGTTTAACAATAATATTTTTATGTTCTACGTTATCCTTAAGGAAATGATGTCTAATATGAATATGTTTAACTCTAGAATGATGCACCGGATCTTTAGAAATACAAATAGCACTAGTATTATCACAATAAATAGGAACACATTCAAATTTGATACCAAAATCTCTTAGCTGTTGTTTAATCCAGAGCATTTGGGAACAGCAGGCTGCTGCTGCTACATATTCAGCTTCTGCAGTGGATAAAGCTACTGTGTTCTGTTTCTTGGAACTCCATGACACCAAACAAGATCCAAGAAACTGTACCATTCCTGAAGTACTTAATCTATTCACAAGATCACCTGCGTAATCTGCATCACTATACCCTTTCAAGTCATAGACATCACTTTTAGGATAAAATAAGGATAAGTCATCTGTTCCCTTTAGATATCTAAGAATTCTTTTCACTGCCGTATGATGTGATTCTTTAGGATTTGATTGAAATCTAGCACACAAGCCAACACTAAAGGATATATCGGGTCTACTAGCTGTTAAGTATAGTAGTGATCCTATCATGCCTCTATACATTGTTTGGTCAACACTAGTTCCGTTAGAGTCTTCATCTAACCTAATGTTAGTGGCCATGGGTGTATGGTTTGTCTTAGCACTATCTAGTCCATATTTCTTTAGAAGTTCTTTTATATATTTTTGTTGATGAATAAAGATACTGTTAGCAGTTTGTTTAATTTGCAAACCAAGGAAGAAATTTAATTCTCCCATCATACTCATTTCAAACTCATTACTCATTAGGTCAGCAAATTCCTTACATAACGATTCATTTGTAGCACCAAAAATAATATCATCAACATATATTTGAACAACTAATATATTCGAACCTTTATTCTTAAAGAATAAGGTTTTATCAATTTTACCACGTATGAACTTATTTTCAATCAAAAACTTAGATAATCTCTCGTACCATTGTCTAGGTGCCTGTTTTAGCCCATAAAGAGCTTTATCAAGCTTGTAGACGTGATCCGGAGAAATTGGGTTTTCAAAGCCTGGTGGTTGTTCCACATATACATCCTCTTCTAGAAACCCATTTAAGAATGCACATTTTACGTCCATTTGATATAATTTAAAATTCATGAAAGCAGCAAATGAAATAAGAATTCTAATAGCTTCTAATCTAGCTACGGGAGCAAAAGTTTCAGTATAGTCAATACCTTCTTGTTGATTATAACCCTTTACCACCAACCTTGCTTTGTTTCTAACGATTATGCCGTGTTCATCCAGCTTGTTCCTAAATACCCATTTAAGTCCAATGATTTTCTTGTTCTTCGGTTTTGCTTCTAAGTGCCACACTTTATTTCTTTCAAACTCATTTAATTCATCTTGCATAGCTACCACCCAATCCGAATCTTGCAAAGCTTCTACATGATTCTTGGGTTCCATTGTTGAAAGAAAAGCAAAGTGTGCACAAAAGTTTCTCATTTGTCCCCTTGTTTGTATGCCTTTGTTCATGTCGCTTATGATCAATTCTAGTGGATGTGACTTATGATGTTTCCACGGTCTTGGAACAAAGTCTCTTGTGGAGACAGATGTGGAAGCTGGTTCACTGACTTGATTCTGATTTGGTTCAACTTCAATTCTTTCTTCTTGTGCTTCTGTTTGAATTTCTGGATTAGGAACTGCAGGCTGTTCCTGATCTGCCTGTGGTTCCTGTTCTTGATTTTGTTCGACATTCTGACCTTGTTGCTGTTCTACTGGATCTTGCTCCTTGTGTATATTTTCATCATCTTCCATATCCGCAAGACCTATCTTAAAATCACTTGTTTCTTGTTCACTTGTCATTAAGTTAGTCTCATCAAATATTATGTGAACAGATTCTTCAACACACATTGTTTTCTTATTATAAACTCTATAAGCTTTACTATGAGATGAATAGCCAATAAATACCGCTTCATCACTTCTTTCATCAAATTTACCTAAATTTCGTTTTCCATTAACATGCACAAAACATCGACATCCAAAGACTCGAAAATATGAAATATTAGGTTTAATTCCTTTAAATAATTCGTAGGGGGTCTTAGAATTGATTGGTCTTATTAAAACTCGGTTTAATATATAACAAGCAGTATTGACGGCTTCGGCCCAAAAAGTTCTAGGTAAACCACTAGCAATTAACATAGTTCTAGCCATTTCTTCTAAGGTTCTATTCTTACGTTCAACTACACCATTTTGTTGTGGTGTTCTAGGTGCGGAGAAATTGTGACTTAAACCATGCTCATTACAATAATCCATAAACTTTGAATTTTCAAATTCTTTACCATGATCCGATCTTATGTGGACTAGTTGATTGTTACTGGATTTCTGAATTTTAGTAGCGAATGCAACAAATTCATCAAAAGCCTCATCTTTGCTAGATAAGAATAAAGTCCATGTAAATCTACTGTAATCATCAACTATGACAAAAACATATCGCTTACCGCTGCGACTTTGGATTCTCATTGGTCCACAAAGATCCATATGAATTAATTCAAGTGGTCTTGATGTGGTCACGACATTTTTAGTTTTAAAGGATGACCTTGCATGTTTTCCTTTGGCACAAGGATCACATACTTCATTCTTTTGAAATTTTAGGGACGGTAATCCTCTTACTAGGTCTTTAGTACGTAAAGTATTAAGCAATGAAAAACTAGCATGACCTAATCTTTTATGCCAAAGAAGAGGGTCATCTTCTATAACACTCAGACATGTTAAACTAGTTTTAGGAACAGTGTGCAGGTCCACCACGTAGGTGTTCCCTTTTCTAATTCCTTCCAGAATGATGTCACCTGTGTCGTTCCTAGAAATCATGCATTTCTCAGAAGTAAAGTTTACAGAGTTACCTTTGTCACAAAATTGAGAAATACTTAAAAGGTTGTGTTTCAAATTCTCGACCAAAAATACGTTATCTATTGCATGGGAACTTGACCTTCCTATCTTGCCTTTTGCAATGATTTCACCTTTCATATTGTCGCCAAAGGTCACAGTTCCTCCGTCATAGGCTTCTAGTGAGAGAAATTTTGATCTGTCGCCTGTCATGTGCTTGGAACAGCCACTGTCGAGATACCATGAGCTGTTCCCCCTCACTAGAACCTGCAAAACGAACTTAGTTGTTAGAGGGTGGAACCCAGCCATCCTTGGGTTCCGTGTCGATTAAACAAGAATTAGATTTTTTAATCCAAACTCTATCGACGTAAATTTGGTTCGTTTTGTTGTGCTGTTCCCTTTTTAAACATTGATGTTTTAGGTGCCCGATTTTGCCACAAAAGGAACAGACTTTGTTACTTGGGAGATCAACGTAGACCTTTAACTTTTTATCATTTTTGTTATATCCTAGACCTTCGGTTCCTTTAGTTTTAGCATTAAGAATCCATTTGGGAACTTCTCTAATTTTCCCTTTGTCTCTCGAATTTAATTCAAGCTTAAGTCGATCGTTTTCTTTTAAGGCGGATTCTAGGTCGGATCTCATTTGAAAGAGTACACATTGAATTTCTTTCTTAGACTCATAATCTACTTCCATCTCAAATTGCTCAAATTGATTCAATTCAATATTTAACATGATGTTTTCTTCTTTAACTTTTTCTAAGGCTTCTTTTAACATCACATTATTATCAAGCAATTCAAAGAATCGATTTTGCACATCGGATCTAAACGAGTTAAGGTAGGATATTTGGTCTTTACATGCTTTAAGGTCTTTTTCAGTTTTGAGAGAGATGGCGGTTTGTTTTTCTAAATTTTCGTGAGATTCTAAAATCATTTTAACTAATCTATGTTTATCCAATTTAAATAAATAATCAGAAAATGGATCAGGAGACAGTACCTCTTTTCCTTTAGATGTATCGTCATGAGTAGCCATGAGACAGAGGTTAGCTACCTCTTCTTCTTCCACGAGGGCTTCGGTTTCGGCTTCACTTTCGGACTCTCCCCATGCAGCTATCATGGCTTTGCGGAAATCGGTTTTGTTGAAATTTCCTTTTGTTGGTTGTGTTCCTGTTTCTCTTGCTTTCCCTTTTGCTTTTTCGTCCTTCCATAGTGGGCATTCCTTTATGAAGTGCTCGGTACTTCCACATTTGTGGCATTCATATGTTTTGGATTTTAAAGTTCCTTTTTCTTTGTAGTTTCTTTGATTTTTATACCTGTTGTTCCTGAAGTACTTCTTGAATCTACGTACCAGCATTGCTGCCTCTTCCTCATCAGTTTCTGAATTTTCTTGATCGTCTGCTGTCAGAGCCAGACCTTTGTTCCTGGAACTGTCAGCTGTTCCCAAATGTAATTCATGAGTCATCAGGGAACCAGCCAACTCTTCCAGATTAAACTTTGTAAAATCTTTAGATTCTTGAATGGCTGTGACCTTTGCTCTCCAACGATCATCTTGAGGTAGGCTTCTTAGGATCTTTCGCACTTGTTCATCGGATGGAATAAGCCTTCCAAGGGAGACTAACTCATTTGTGATGTTCGTAAACCTAGTAAACATTTCTTGAATGCTTTCTTTAGGTTCCATAACAAATCTTTCATATTTGGACATGAGCAAGTCAATCTTGGAACGCTTGACTTCGCTTGTTCCTTCATGGGTAACTTCCAGCAGATCCCAAATTTGTTTTGCTGATTTGCAACCCATAATGCGATTGTGTTCATTAGGACCAAGCCCACAATGAAGTAATTTAATAGCAAGAGCGTTCATTTCCATCTTTTGAAAATCTTCTTTCTCATATTCTGTGATTGGTTTGGGAACAGTCTCGTTATTGGAGTTGGTAGTTGTTACCTCAAAATCTCCAACTTCGATGACTCTCCAAACTTGATAATTTTCGGCTTTGATGAAGATCTCCATCCTGTTTTTCCAAAAGGTATATAATTTGCCATCGAACATTGGTGGTCTCTGAGTAGAGTACCCTTCTTCCATACGCTCGTTCATTTTCATCATCTCTAAAGCACCAAGATACGGCTCTCAGGGTTTCCTGATTAAATGAGGAACAGGGCTCTGATACCAATTGTAGAAACGTATAGAGACGATGAAGTGTAACAAGAGGGGGGGTGAATTGTTACTTGTTCCCGTTAGAGTATTTTCGCCCTTTTCTTGCGGAATTTTGAATAAAGAAAATACTCAAAACAAAATAAAGAAAACTTAAAGAAACACAAAGATTTTAACGTGGGAATAAGAACCACGACCCACTAGGGATTTCTCTTCTCTATTATTTTATGTAATTAAATTCTCTATTACATAAAATATTTCTCCTTCTCCTTCTCTTCTTCTCTCGGTTTCTTTCTTGTTCCCTTTCTCTATTCTCCTTCTCTTTCTCTCTTCTCTTTCTCACTTCTCTTTCTCACTTCCCCCTTAGACTTACCCAAGTCTAATTACAAATTCTCTCAAAAACCCATACAAGATAAATTCTCTAAATTGGATGAACAACACTAGAATAGCACAAGGAAATATTTTGGAATTAATTATCGATTAAGAACACTCAATATTTTCCTTTTCTTGATCTTGAATCTCATGAAATTTGGGCACAATAATTTTCGGAAATTATTTTTCTCTCAATGTTGATCGCCAAAATCATTGTGCCGGTTAACAAATTAATTTATATGCTTTTTAGATTTAGTTAACCCATAATCCCATAATCTATAGATGAGGGATTAGTGGGCATTGACCGTGAGGAGGAAAATAACTTCCTTGGAGGTTACTCCAAGTCAATCTTTGACTCTAACTAAAAATAGCCATTTTTAAGAGACTTTTTAGGAGTTAGTTATTTAATTCTTTGATTTATTCCTTGTGCTTCCTAAGTTATTCAACCGTACAACAAGACTAAAATATAGAAAAATAAATTCAAGACTTTTTCTAAATTAATTTTGTTGACTTCTCCTCTGACCGGATTCTGAAGGAACACCGTACTGTCTCTATCTGCAACTTCATCAATTTATCAATATCTGGAACAGTAGAAGTGAAATCTACTCTTGACTTCCTCATTGACCTTCTCTACTGACTTTGACTTTGTTGACTTTGACTTTGACTTGTACGATTGCCATTGACCAGTCCTTAGGTACCATCGACGATTATAATAATCGGATATATTACCTACAAAACAATCTCTAAAATACTTTGTTTTTTTATAATTTGTTAAGTCATCATCAAAACTCAAATGGGCCAACAAGGGCTATTACAATTATGTTTTCGTAGGAGTGTTCTAAAGCGCACGGTGTACGTGTAGTGCAGGTCGAACACAAGGAAGCGAGTTAACTCTAAATTGTATGTCGTATGACTAACAAGACACGAGATAAACAAAAGATATGGGTTGAAAACTAATTTTAAGGTGCAATTAAACAAAAACAAGTAATGGTAATGGTGTAAAAACAATAATAAGACAAACTCTAGGGCATCGGGCGTCGCCTAATTCAAACATGAAATTCAATCACTCTCATGATTGTATGAAATTGAGCCATTAACATGATCGAACGTGATCTAATTAATCTCAAGCTTCCTCTCTATTGATTAATATCGATTTAAGGCCAACTAGCATTAATCCTCAAACTTCCGTTCTATTGGTCAATACTAGACGGAATATAACTCAAATATATCTTAATCCTATGTTTATCAAAATTCTCAAATTTACATTCTATTGAAAAGGTTAACAAAGATCATCAAGACTCATTAAGCATAGGTTCAATCATAGACTCAAATCGCACACAATCAATCGATAGAATATCAATCCATATTTCGAAATAGAGATTATGCCCTAACCTTAGATGAAAAACTATTCACTATTCATAATCATGAAAAACATGCAACAAACAACAATTAACAACAAAGAACGAAACAAGAACAAATCGAAACTTACAATTCTTGAAGAGAACATAAATTGAAATACCAAATCCAATTGCAAAATATGATGTTCAACAAAGAAAGCTTCGAAAAGCTTCAAGAAACCGAAAGTACGATGCAAGAAAATGAAATTACAACAATGGAAACTACTAAGAAGTAAGAACTTGAGAGAAAAACTAAAAGAAAACAGAAAAAAATAAGGTCTAAGACAGGAAATAATAATTGTAACACCCCGGCCCAACGGACCACCGGTGACTACTCATGGAGATTGTAGACTAGCCCCACAGACCAACACAAGTCTTTTCAGCGCACTTTGGCCTCACTCGTGCGCACCCGGAAAACTTCCCAGGAGGTCACCCATCCTAAGATTGCTCCCCACCAAGCACGCTTAACTGTGGAGTTCTTAGCAAATGGGCTCCCTAGAAAAGAAGTATTTGTAACACCCCGGCCCAACGGACCATCGGTGACTACTCATGGAGACTGTAGACTGACCCCACAGACCAACACAAGTCTTTCCAGCGCACATTGGCCTCACTCGTGCGCACCCGAGAAACTTCCCAGGAGGTCACCCATCCTAAGATTGCTCCCCAGCAAGCACGCTTAACTGTGGAGTTCTTAGCAAATGGGCTCCCTAGAAAAGAAGATGCACCTTGTTGATATGAGTAGTCTATCAATCTCTTTTCAAGCTGAATCTGGGGTATCACATTCACCCCCACTTAAGAATACAACGTCCTCGTTGGACCGTTACTTCAGGATCTTTTCCCCCCGCTAGGTGCGCTAAAGACACAATCAGCCACGGTCGCAGGGTTGCTCTGATACCATTTGTAACACCCCGGCCCAACGGACCATCGGTGACTACTCATGGAGACTGTAGACTGACCCCACAGACCAACACAAGTCTTTCCAGCGCACATTGGCCTCACTCGTGCGCACCCGAGAAACTTCCCAGGAGGTCACCCATCCTAAGATTGCTCCCCAGCAAGCGCGCTTAACTATGGAGTTCTTAGCAAATGGGCTCCCTAGAAAAGAAGATGCACCTTGTTGATATGAGTAGTCTATCAATCTCTTTTCAAGCTGAATCTGGGGTATCACAATAATAGTAACCGCCATAATATATAATGGCTCCAAAAATTCAGAAGAAAAACCGTCAAAAATGCATTCTGACGGAAAAGTGACGAGTGTCAGTCGTCACTTTTCAAGCGACGAGTCGTCGCTCAATGTCTGACTGGTGAACTTTGAATGGCCGCCATTACTTGCACGGTTATCAGATATGAAGTAATAATATAACGTTGGAAAGCTCTTGAAGTCTACTTTCCAATTCCGCAAACCTTGGATCAATGTGATCTCTCTGTCAAAAGTTATGGCCAAAAGAGTGAGCATATATCAAATTTCACTTTCAAACTTTTGGATTTTAAGTTTTTTGCCAGTCTTTTCTCTTTTTCTCATCTTCATTATCAAACATCTTCGAACAAGCAACGATCTCTTCTCATATTTCAGGCGTCTTAGGCTATTTCTCCAAGCCTTCACCCTCTTATAACTCTGAAACCTAACAAAAACTCCCAATTTTGCCTCATATATCACATAAAACACAAGATCAACCTCATGAGACAAATTTTGCAACAAAACACTAATAACACACCTAAAACCCACTAAAACTACGTATAAGGAGCATAAATGTGATGCGGATAAGTGAAAATAATTGCACTTATCACCTCATTTCATGTCAGATGATCGGCGTTTCTTTTCTTGCAGCAACTTTTATGTTTTTACAAATTTTTAGAGTACAGATTTCAAATTAAAATGTTCTTAATATATAGACTCTTACAATCTTTGAATAACATATAGTTTTCTCACGCTAAACAAGCCAATTATAGAGGTAAAAATAAAAATAAAATATAGCTAACAGTATGATCAACTCATTACGTTATTATGTTTTGTGTTGGTGTATGTAGGGGTGAACACCGGACCGGACAGGAAGACTGATGTAACATTTGAGAATTTATATTGGGAAATTAATATTGGTTATGATAAATATAGGTCCGCAAATTATAATTCTAGTGGGAGATTATTCTTATGACTTAATTGTGATTAGTTTAGTGTTCTTGGATAAGATCGTAGCCTTTTGAATATTGGTGATGGTATTGAATAATTTGGTGTCTTTAAATGAATTGAGAGATTCTTGTAAAAACCATAAATTTTGGGATTAGTTTGTTAAATCTTGATTGTTTCAAGATTAGGTGGATACTTGTGGATATAATTGTAGATGTGGATCTTGTGTGGATCGTATTAATTTAATGGAAGTTGGGATCATGAGTTTTGATTAGAATATAATGGAAATGGTAAAATGTTGAATAATTTGAGGTTCTTGATTGAATTAGTGGAATTTTGTAGAAATCATTGATTGTGGGATAAAAATATCGATTTTAATTTTTATTCGTTGGAGAGTTTGATATTCTTGAACGGATTATTGGATTCTTTTGAGGGTTATTGATTTGGGTATACATGAACAATTCTTGACTATTGGATTAAAAAGTCTTTTTGGTATACGAATTGGACTAAGTGACCATTAGTAGTAAATTATTAGATCTTGGGATAAGTTGTTGAATCTTGATTGTTTGTATGAAAATATTGATTTTATGGGTCTTGTTTAGAAATATCTAAAAGTTATGAAATATTGGATTATTCGTGTTCTTGATTTAGTTATGTGAGTCTTGGTTAAGCTACAGTCGTAGGAGGAGATGTAATAAGTTATACGTTAGTATAGTATCATCGAACACTCGTTAGTGATTACGCTTATTGTCGTGCTTCAGGATACGACTACGTCGATGAACTCTTCTAGTTGACTGCGGTGAATCGATCTTGGCTATCAGAAGCGTCGAAATTGGTGATTAGTAACAGTCCCTAAAAGGGATCTGGCAAGACTATTATTTTTAAAATGTTTTCGTTATCAAATTATTTTGAACTATTGATTATTGATGATGATTTGGATATGAATGGATCGAGCTGTGAGCAGGTCATTGACGGAGTCGAGGGACATCGTCCCCTACTCCCTGTTTTTGAGGTGAATTGTCATTTAAATATTGACTAGCCTAACCCGAGAGCGACATAGTCATAGAGCTATGGGGCACCTCTCAAACTAGACTCCTTGTGCGCGCATAGATCTAGGGAAAGGATGTTGCTTTTAAACCGACGTTTTGAATTACAATGGTTTTGTTGTTTTGGATTGTTACGTTGCATTCAGTTCAATCTGACCCTTTGTTGTTTCCATATTTTTAGATTGTTTACAGATCGAAACCGGAAGGGAACGATGGGTTAGCGCTGATGAATAGAGTATACATGGAAGATTTATGAATTGAGTTTGTGGGAACTGGTAGTGTTTGTATTGGGTTTTAGTAATTGTGTAATGACTTTGTATATTGATTACGTTAGACTTATATAGTGGCTTTGTATGAGTATTCTAGATTTTGGTTAACTATTTGGATTTATGATTAGGTATTGTGGTTATGTATTTGACCTCGTGACCCTTTTTACGAGCTACGAATCGAAATTTGAGATCTTTGGGTTAGTAAACCCGTGATGACCCATCTTATTTGGTCAACCGATATGTCGGGTTGTTATAGTTGGTATCAGAGCCAACCTGCGACCGTGGCTAATCCTTAGGGTTAGTTCACCTAGCGGGAATATAATCTTGGGAATTAAGACAAACGTGATTTGAGGATTTAGATGTTTAAGATAAGAGTTAGGAATAGGAGTAAATATGTTTGTGGTATTAACATAGGTGTTTAAGTTAGTTAGGATTAGAAATGTATATTATGAGGTGTGAGGATTACGGGGTAAAACGGGGAACGCTTTAACGATTGATCGAGGCGCTAAGAAGATTCACTTTGCTGCTGCAATGTTGGAAGTATTTTCTGTTGATGCCTATGTTTCGTTGTATATCACAAGTTCGTGTCGATTATCGTTTTCGTAGCTGGAATTAAGAAGCTCATTTGGTAGAGTTGTTGGCATGCGTCCAGCAGGTCTCAGGTTCGAATATTCTTGAACGCATAGGCGAGGTTTCTTATCGACTCGTTTTACCAGCTTTCACCAACAAGTGCGTGACGTGTTCCACGTGTCCCAGCAGAGACAACACATTAGTTACGACTTACGCATTCTCTAGCTTGAGCAGCTTAGTCGTGATGACACCTTGCAGCACGAGGAGTCACCCATTCAGAGTTTAGATAGGATAACGCGCAATACACGTCGAGGTAGCGTAGCGCTTGTGAAGTTCGATGGTGTAACCTCGTTATCGAAGGAGCCACATGGAAAGAAGACGATGCTATGAAACACGTTTATTCTTGGTTACATGCTCTAGTAGTATTAAGCTTATCGTTATAACTGTTACATCTCCATAGGTTGCTAAGAGATAAGTTCGATGACGAACTTTATTCTAAGTTGGGGAGAATCATAAGATTTCATGAGGAATGTTAGGTCTTGATCGAAGTCGTAAGGTTAAGGGTTAAATATGTTGTACATAGTTTTTTCGTATTGTATTCAGACAAGAATTTGGGGATTCAATTTAACTTCGAGGACGAAGTTCACATCAAGTTGGGTAGTATTTAACATTTGAGAATTTATATTGGGAAATTAATATTGGTTATGATAAATATGAGTCCGCAAATTATAATTCTAGTGGGAGATTATTCTTATGACTTAATTGTGATTAGTTTAGTGTTCTTGGATAAGATCGTAGCCTTTTGAATATTGGTTATGGTATTGAATATTTTGGTGTCTTTAAATGAATTGAGAGATTCTTGTAAAAATCATAAATTTTGGGATTAGTTTGTTAAATCTTGATTGTTTCAAGATTAGGTGGATACTTGTGGATTTAATTGTGGATGTGGATCTTGTGTGGATCGTATTAATTTAATGGAAGTTGGGATCATGAGTTTTGATTAGAAAATAATGGAAATGGTAAAATGTTGAATAATTTGAGGTTCTTGATTGAATTAGTGGAATTTTGTAGAAATCATTGATTGTGGGATAAAAATATCGATTTTATATTCGTTGGATAGTTTGATATTCTTGAACGGATTACTGGATTCTTTTGAGGGTTATTGATTTGGGTATACATGAACAATTCTAATTCTTGAGTATTGGATTGAAAAGTCTTTATGGTATACGAATTGGACTAAGTGACCATTAGTAGTAAATTATTGGATCTTGGGATAGTTGTTGAATCTTGATTGTTTGTATGAAAATATTGATTTTATGGGTCTTGTTTAGAAATATCTAAAAGTAATGAAATATTGGATGATTAGTGTTCTTGATTTAGTTATGTGAGTCTTGGTTAAGCTACAGTCGTAGGTGGAGATGTAATAAGTTATATGTTAGTATAGTAACATCGAACACTCGTTAGTGATTACGCTTATTGTCGTGCTTCAGGATACGACTACGTCGATGAACTCTTCTAGTTGACTGCGTGCGGTGAATCGATCTTGGCTATTAGAAGCATCGGAATTGGTGAGTAGTAACAGTCCCTTAAATGGGTCTGGCCGGACTACTGTTTTGAAAATGTTTTCGTTATCAAATTATTTTGAACTGTTGATTATTGATGATGATTTGGATATCAATGATTATGTTGATTATAATATGGTCAATGGATCGAGCTGCGAGCTGGTCATTGACGGAGTTGAGGGACATCGTCCCCTACTCCCTGTTTTTGAGGTGAATTGTCATTTAAATATTGACTAGCCTCACCCGAGAGCGACATAGTCATAGAGCTATGGGGAACCTCTCAAACTAGACTCCCTGTGCGCACATAGATCTAGAGAAAGGATGTTGCTTTTAAACCGATGTTTTGAATTACAATGTTTTTGTTCTTTTGGATTGTTACTTCTCATTCAGTTCAATCTAACCCTTTGTTGTTTCCATATTTTTAGATTGTTTACAGATCGGAATCGGACGGGAACGATGGGTTAGCGCTGATGAATAGAGTATAAATGGAAGATTTATGAATTGAGTTTGTGGGAAGTGGTAGTGTTTGTATTGGGTTTTAGTAATTGTGTAATGACTTTGTATATTGATTACATTAGACTTATATAGTGGCTTTGTATGAGTATTCTAGATTTTGGTTAACTATTTGGATTTAAGATTAGGTATTGTGGTTATGTATTTGACCTCGTGACCCTTTTTACGAGCTTCGAATCGAAATTTGAGATCTTTGGGTTAGTAAACCTCGTGATGACCCGTCTTATTTGGTCAACCGATATGTCGGGTTGTTACAACCGAATTTTGCAATTTTGAGAACCGAAGACCGGATCAATTTAATCCGGACCTATTCTGATCTGACCGTAAAAATACCGGTCCGGTTCAGGTTTGGACTGTTTAGACCGGCTACTTTTTTACTCATTATAAAATTTTAAAAAATCATCTCACAAAAGAAATAAATGAAGTAAAGAAATAAGCAAAAAAAAACTTCAAAATTACAAGCCATAAAACCATTAATTGAAAAGGCGGACAATTATTAAAGCTTTTGTTTTTCTTTGATTTGTACTCCAACATAAACTGTACCGAAATCACATTGATTTTTTAGGTTTCGATTGCTAAATTACAAAACCCATCTTCATCATCATCAAACACTTCTTCTAGTATTATTAGTAACTCTGTTGATGAATTGAAGAAAGATAATAGCTATATTAATGTTTTACTAGTACAGAAACAACGAAATTTCGCAGAGTAAGATGTCGATGATGGTAAAAAATCCTCGATTTGCGATTGGAATTCGATGGTGTTCATTTTATTGGGACTATGAAGAAACAAAAAAATGTAGAAAAATATGTTGTAGTAGGTCGGTTGCTGGTTAGAAGGAAGAAGGCTGCCTATTATATGTTTGATTTCTAAAGTTGGGAAAATATTTTATATTAATCGGTCCTATCCGGTCTAACCCTGAATTTCCCGGGTTTAGACCGGACCGGACCGGAACCCTGAATTGAGAATTTTTAAGGACCGGAGATCGGACATAATGCTTCCGGTCCGAATTCAGCCGGTTCCGATCTGAACCACCGGTCTAGTCTATTTTTGCACAGCCCTAGGTGTATGTGCACGTTTAAAGGATAACCCTAAAGAATCACACCTCATAACAGTCAAGAGAATTTCTAAGATATCTTAAAGACACGAGATCACCTTGGTCTTTGGTATCCCAATAATAGTGATTTCTGTTTAGTTAGGATAGGCTGATAGAATGAGTACTATAAGGAATTGTCAATTTCTTAGATTTGACATTCGATCTCTCCTTCTCTTATTGGAAAAAAAGGCAAGAAGAAACTAAGAAAGTAGCAGATCACCTCTTCAAACTTTTGCTATAATATGATATATACTATATTCGTAGTTATATGCTTGCTTTTGTTACGAGTATAATTTTTGTAAACCTAAGGCCTTTAACTTTAAAGAATTATCTGTCGAGGCCTTGAAAATCTTGACATGTTATATTGATCTAGCAAATCTTTTTTGTAGGATGTTTTAAAAGTTTTGAGGTTTTAAGATTTTTGATCTTTTAAAATATGTTTATATAATTGAACTTCAACTTGAATATAATGTATGAAATGAGTGAGAATGAAGATGATGGATGGTGAGCAAAGAGAATGAACATGGTAAGTGTTATGATTTAAAGAAAAAGACAAGGGCATAAGTAATTACAACCATATAGAATATCCTAAAGGAAAGATGATGATAAATAAAAAGGGAGAAAAAGGAATTGAACCTAATATCCTAAAGGAAAACTAAGCTGCCTACGTATGCAAAAGAAATCAAAGCCTACGTAGTTTTAATCAAAACTTTTATTTATAGCTTTTTTTATCGTTGTTCCTTATGCGTAATCATATTCGTCATTTTCATTGTCATCTTTTTGTTGGTTCGATGTCATCTACTTGTCCTCCTGATAATGCAGATATATTGATGTGCTCGTTTTAGAGCAAATTTATCACCTCATTTGAGTGTCGAGTCTCGCATTTTAGATTGGCTTTTGCATACTTTACGCATGATTTTACCTTGCTCTTGTATCTATGGTGTTTGAAGGTATTTTCAGGTGTTTAGAGGATATTTTAAGGTGTTTTCATAGCGTACGAGACTTAGGGACTTGAATCGAAGATGAGACACACATATTGATGCATTCTCGGGTGCTTAAAGTCATTCTCAAAGACCTCCTGAAGCCCGAAAGTTGTTCGATGCTTGTTCGAAGTTGAAAAAGAGCAAAATGAGCCAATTCACCCAGCATTCGACCGAACCCAGCACAACATTCGGGCGAATCTGCCTCCATTCGGGCGAATGAAGCACACCTTCGGGCGAATGCATCAAGAAACTCAAAGGAATGTGCTCAAAGCTCCTGGAAACCTCAAATGCACCACCATTCGGGTGAATGGGGTAACATTCTGGCGAATGGCTTGTTCCATTCGAGCGCATGGAGAAGAAACTTCGTGGATTCAATTTCAAGACATTCTGGAAACCCCAAAGGTGACCTATTCGGGCGAATGGCTTAGTTGCCTAAGGTGAATGCGCCTAGAAAACGCACGTTTCTTTTCTTCGCATGTTTAATTCCGTAGGGATTTTTAGGTCTATTTAGGGCACCCTTGTGTAGCCTATAAAAACCCATTTTTCTGAATGTAATGCTTATGTTCATGCTTGGGAAAATCCTCTCTTCTTGTTCATCACTTTATGCTTTCCTTAACATTTCCTTGCCCTAGAATAGTGTTTATTGCTTTCATTTACATTCCAAGCATTGTATCTTCACTTTCCTTTCAAGTTTATGTATGTTTACTTTCATTTATTGCTTTCTTGCTTTACTTACCTTTAGTTTCATGTCATTTAATGCTTTCCTACTTCTTGTTTTGAGTGTTGGTTCATTTATTGTTCTTTTGCCTTTAAATCTTGTTCTTGCTCTTCTTATTGCTTTGTAGTTTAGTTGATAGTTAGATTATTGCTTTGTTCTTGTTTCTTGTTGGTTTATTTCTTACCCTTAATGCTTATTTGCATGTCTTCTTCCATTCTCCTTGTTGTAGTTAGTTTCAATATGCTAGAGTAGTTCTTCTAGAGGTTTTGATTTGGTGAAACCTTAGGTTTGGTGATTTGTTTCTCATATGTTAGATTAGGGTTGAGGTTGATGTTGGTTGTTTGATTGATATCCGATGCGAATCTGGTTCTGCCACTCTTGATGAGACATAGTGCGATTATGGGTTGTTCGCATGACTATATATCATCAACTTCCCCTCGCTACCTAGAGTGTCTCGATCGACCTTCGTTCGATCACCCTTGACCTAGCTTTCCTTGAGAACATAGAATCGACCTAGGGTGGATCCTAACCATCCCCGCCTGTCTCTTATTGTTATCTTTATCTCGTTTATTGCTTTCGTAATATAGAACACACACCCTTTCATACCTAGCCTTTCCACCTAATCAAGTATATAGTCTAGCTTTCCTTGGCTCTGTGGTTTGACCCCATTCTTACGGCTACACTCGTTGTAGTAGCGTTTTGGGTGATTATAAGTTTTGTTTGCACTAGCTTGGTTTTTAGTATATTACGACGTGCTAGAAACAGGTTATCATTTACATACCTTCATCTATGGATCATCATCTTTCTTGAGTCCTTATGTTTGGACATCCACTTGATCGCAATCTTTCTTACAAACACATATTTGAATATTCTGTAGTGTAAAACAAGATCTCTTTTCATCATGCACGTTTTTACATGTATTAAAATCAGATTTCGATCCAATAGTGAAAGTAGTACTTACAAGAATATCCTTCGCAATTCTTAATAACATAATCAGCTTCAATTTAAAATGATGCTTAAAATAATTATCTATTTTTTCATATGAAGATGATGAGGGTAAGAAAGCAGAAGGCCCTATAAAACTATCATCTTGGCTTATTGAAGTGTCCTTTGTATAGTCTTATATAAAATAAATAAGAAAATTTGATACTAATAATCCGACCTTTTGTTCATCCGTTATGAATAATCCAATCATTTGATTATTTTCTAATAATCCAACGTTTGTCCTTACTTAATTCGCTGTGGATAATTCAACTTTTATTTTAGTGTGTGGTAGCAACATGCCCTATTATTACCCATTATTAGTAATACAAATCTATCACAAAGGTTGGATTATTAGAAAATAATCAAAAGATGAAATTATTCATAGCGAATGAGTAAAATATTAGATTATTAATATCAATTTTTCTAAATAAATATTGGTATTTCACCAGTAGATCTTAGTTTTAACCGTAATTTGTCATAGTTATTTATCATACAATGAATCTCGGCATCGGTTTACTGGTGCATTTCGCGTTCCCTCAATTGGGATGGTATTTTTTTTCATCTGTCATTAGTTTTTGTAATTTGATATTGGTAGACTTATTTTTTTGTGTTTTAAGACCTTATTTAAAGTCAATTTGATTAATTAAACTCAAAATCAACTCAGATCTCTAATAAACAAAAAATTCATTAACTCAACATAATGTAATTAACTCATCTTAAACAAGATTCGAACATAACTCCACGACAGTTCTTGTACGAGACTGTCTCATTATGAGAAGAGCCCTTATATTTGATTCTTATACGACTAAACCATAAGATAAGAAATCAGTATTTTAGTAATTAAAATAATATACTTCACTACTAATAAACAGGGGCGGACCCAATAGGCTCCGGCGCCCGCAAGTGACCTCACTGACATTTAAAAAAATTGATTTAGCAGATTGCTACTTGCAGGATTCGAACCCGTTATCGTGTGTGTATAGGTTTTCAACCGCTGACAAACTAAGCTACATCTAATCATTGTTGATTAATGAAACCATTAATATAAATTAACACTAGTGCTTCTGACTTCAAATTTACATCCACGAGCCATAAATTTTTTTAATTGCAATTACTATTCATTTTTTTTTGGATAAATTGTATAATTTCTTGATTGATTAGTCATTATTCTTGATTAATTTCAATTACTATTAGTTTTTTAATTGTATTATGTTCTTGATTAATTATTGGGTTATTTATTTAAGTATGTTCTTGATTATTAATTGAGTCTTGCAATTTTTATTTAAATTACAAATTTTTACAAAGTGGATAGTTTTTCACAAAAAATTCAATTAATAAATGTTGCTAAGTGATATACTACCTCCGTTTATATTTATGTGCAACTTTTGCCATTTTTGTCCGCTAAAAATTATGTGCAACTCATTTTTTTCTTTCCTCTTTTAGTAAAAAATAACCTATCTAAATACCTATCCCATTATTTTCTCTCTCCTTTAATTACCTATCACATCATTTTCTCTCTCCTTCTTTTCCCTTAATTACCTATCCCTACTTCCTCTCTCTTTCTTTCTCTTACTTACCTATCCCTACTTTCATCATTTTTTCTCTCCTTCTTTCCCTTAATTATCTATACCTACTTCCTCTAATTTCTCCCTACAAAGTTTTGCATTGGCAACCGTGCTTGGGCTAAAAGTTGCACATAAATATAAACGGAGGTAGTATAATTGTTTAATATGTAGATTATTGTGTCATTCATGTAAAAACACTTTCAAAAAAATTATTAATTGCAATGAATATCATGAAGACAAAATTGCGAAATAAAATAGGAGATCAATGGATGATTGATTGCTTGGTAACTTTTATAGAGAATGAGTTTTTAGTGGTTTTAAGATATGAAAACTCAACGAAATATATTATAAAATATTCTTTTATAGGATTGGATTAAAATTTAAAAACAATATTTTTTTTATTAGGATTTTTTTTTTTAAATTATTATTTTATCCATTATGCTCTCACTGAGTTTAACTTCTGGATCCGCCACTGCTAATAAATATATATTTAGAATTATATACCACATCCTATTCAGTCTAAATGTCTCATTTAGTTTTTTGACACTATATATTCATCACTCTTAATTTATAAGTTAAAACATAGACATGTGGAATCTTGTTTGATTCGTCTCAATACAAGGATTATAAATATCAAATTTTTGTAATTTTTAGTTAAGAATAATTTGATATATTAAAGGTTGAAATGTTACCTCGGTAAGTGTAAAAATAACTAAATGAGACATTTAAGTTAAATAAGAGTGAAGATTTTTTATTTATGAGTTTCTTTCACCGTTTGTTGATGCGTATTGTAGTAATGAGTCGTTGATGGGAGATACTTCTTCCGTTCCAAAATACTTGCAATATTTGTTTTTTTCACGCAGTCTAATGCATTAATTCAATCCATAATATCTATAATTATTTATAATATAAAATTATAAAAATTTGATATTGATAATCTTTACGCCGAAACGAATTAAACAAAATCTCACTTGACTATGTTTTAACTTATAGATTACTTATTAATTGCAAATTAAGAGAGATAAGTGAATAGCGTATATTTTTCTTATATTGTGACTATATTGGATGGAGGTAGAGATGTTCAAAACAGACCCGATGACCTGATAGACACCCGACTATATAACCAATCCCAATTTGACTCGACTTAAAAATGGATCTACAATTATGTAAAACCAATGTGAACGCAAAACCCGATTTTGAACCGACCCAAAATACTTTGACCCGAAATCAACTCGATGACCCTAATGAACACCTCTAGACGGAGGAAGTAGGTAGGAAAAAACAATATGGAGCGAGTTCATTACATTTATATTTATCAGCAGATTTATGACATTCATCATCAGTTTTTGCCGACAGAATCATCGCTGTCGGTTCATGTGAACTATTGGAAAGTAACTAGTGGGAGTACTATTATTAATGTGGACGCTATACACTGTCTATGAGACTACGACATTGAACTAATGTGAATGTCATACATTTCGTACACTTTTTTTTTATCTAATTAATCATATTTGCTACACTACCCTAATGTAACAATGTACTTATTTTATATACATTATTTAAAAAAAATTAATTTATATACTCCCTCCAATTCACTATAGGAGTCTCATTTGACTTTTCACGGGTTTTAAGCAGGGGCGGAGCAAACAATTCCGAGGCCCTGTTTATTATTTATAGATTTCGGAAATTGGGCCCCTTTATAGTTAAAAAAATTAACAAAATAAAAGTTCAATACAATTTATATTTCTAATACTTAAATTAAGTTGTTAAAAATTAAACTTTCTTCTCTAACGTTAATATGAAAGAAAAAAGAATATAATAAATTGATGACTAATAATAAAAAGAGTAAAAGGTTGAAAGGTTGAAAAATTAAAAATAATTGATTATTTTTATAAATTAAGTTAGTGATAATTGATATTTGATGAATGTGTAAACATTAAATAAGGTAAGAAAAAATATTTGGAGAATTAAGAGTTGTTATGGAAAGAGATAAAAAAGGAGATAAAAATGTAATCAATAAGTTTTGAACATATGACCATTAATATATTAAGTAAAACTCTTACCACCTACTCTACTACATTAATATGTTATTCTACAATAATTTTTTAATATGAGGCCCTTTAGATTCGGGGGCCCTGTGCGGTTGGGCACCTCGCACGGGCCCAGAACCGCTCATGGTTTTAAGGAGAGTCAAATAGAACCACACGTGTAAGACAAAAATGTGGAGTTTTTGAATTTTAATAGGTGTAAAGTGGGGTTAGTAGGTATAAAGGTGTAAAAAAATTAAGTTTAGTTGGGATAAATTGGTAAAGTTAACATACCTAAAATAGAAATGAGACATTTAGGATGACATGACCCAATAATGGAACACTTAAGGTGAATAGGAGGGAGTATTATTTTATTTACTCTGATTGTATTCATATTTATTATCTTATTAATTCTTACAAATTTGTTAAATATTTAAGGACTATAATAATATTTTACTTTAAACCAATAATATCCTTAAATGATAAAGATTGAATGCAATAAAATTCCATAAGGGTATTAATTTGTATGTTCACAATGTCTATAATTGTACCAGAAGGTCTCCTGAGAGACCGTCTATGGCATAGACGGCACTCTCAGCGGCCCAGCCCAATGGAAATTTCTTTTGTTTTTTTTTTTTTTGAAAAGTGTAAAAATGGGCCGGACCATTACACTTGTCTATGCTATAGACTGTCTATAGCAAGAATTTGTGTAATTGTACTACTCTTTGTCTTTTGTCGAGAGAGACTTTTTTTCATTTTACGTTAAGTGTGTCATTTAGTTTGACATTTATGTTAATTCATTTATTTATGTTTTAATATTATAATTTTACATAACAAATAAAATTCTAAAAGTTAATATTTATAATTTTTGCATTCTAATTAATAAAAAAAGATATGACTCAACGCTTTATAAATAAAATCTTTATTTATTATTGTTCTAAGTTCAACATTATGATTAAAAGGATACCATCATTTTTTGAAGCAAACAAATTTATTCAACATCAATAAAGATTTCAGTACTAGTGGAAAAAAAGCTATTGGCTGCGGTTTTTAGGCACACGCAGCCAATATGAGTAATAAAAAGCTGGTAAAAAAAATTAATAAAGGCTGCGGTATTTTCCCTTAACCGCAACCCAAATGTGTTTCAAAAAATAGGATAATGAAAGGGCTGCGGTTTATTATGTGTCCGCAGCCAATAATGAGGCCTTCAAAAATTAGAAATTCAGAAAAAAAAAATTAAATGAAAGGGCTGCGGTTTATGTGTGTGTCCGCAGCCCTTAACTTAATTAAATGAGGCGCCTCTTATTTGATCAGAAACCCTAATGAGGCGCCGTCCTTAATAAGACCTCAGCTTCATCAAATCAAACCCTTATCTCCCTTAAATCAGAAAAAACGGCTCTTAGCTTATTTCTTCCTGGTATTTCTGAAATTTCTTCATATCTTCAACTTGATCATATCATAGCTTCATCAAACAAAAACCGGCGACTTCCCTTCATTTCTCCTTCCTCCTTCATTGATGTTCTTTATTGATCATATGTAGCCTTTTCTTCTCCTTCAGTTCTCCTTCCTCCTTCACAAAATGAAGCTTAGAAATTTCTAACCTTTTTGGTAGATTTCTCCTTCCTCCTTCACAAAATATTTCTGTAGCCTTTAAATATTTTTATGTCCATTGAAAGATTTCAGTTCTCCTTCCTCCTTCAGATTTCGACACTCAGATCTGGGATTTTCAAGACATTTTGATGTTTGATGTTCTTCATTTCTCATTTTCGTTTGGGATCTTCAAGACACTCACACCTGGCTTGATGAAGATTTTCGTTGAAGATGTTCAGATAATCAAACAACACTCGGCTTTTTGTTGAAGATTCTCAGATCTCGATTTTTTAGATTTTCATTGTATTTTTTTCTTTGTACTTAAAGTTCAATAATTTCATTGTATTTATTTCTTTGTATTTTTAGATTTTCGTTTGATGTTCTTCATTGTATTTTTTCTGGGTTTTGTTCTTCATTGTATTTTTTTCTTGTAATTTTAGATTTTCGTTTGATATTCTCAGATCTGGGTTTCTAATGAAATGCAAAAAAATTTCATGTTTTGTTTGTTTGTTCGTTTTGTTCGTTTATTTTTAGATTTCAGATCTGGGTTTCTTGTATTTAAAGTTCAATACAATGAAGATCTGGGTTTCTTGTATTTAAATTTCAAAAAAATTAATGAAATGCAAAAAATTTCAGATCTGGGTTTTTTGTATTTAATGTTCAATAATTTCGTGTTTTGTTCGTTTATTTTTAGATTTATTTTCGATGTTCGATGAAATGCAAAAAAATTTAAAACGAAATTTAAAAAATTTTTTTTTTGAAAATAGGGTATTGGTTGCGGGCATTATGTCCGCAGCCAATAACTTTATCTTATTTGCTGCTACTCCAAGGGCTGCGAGACAAAACCGCAGCCAATACCCGTAAAATAACCGCAGCCAATAAGCTTTTTTCTACTAGTGTTTTAATTTATTAATTCTTCCTTTCATATGCAAATTTATGTTACTTATTGTCTAATTTCATTCCAGCTTTACATCTTTTATATTTAACAACTCAAAACTGAATAAATTCATATTTCAGATTGCCGAAATTACAATCTCTATTGTACTTTTATATTGCCTTGAAAAGACTCTTTTCATTTTATGTTAAGTGTGTCATTTAATTTGAAATATATGTTATTCATTTATCTATGTTTTAATACATTTAATTTTATATAATAAAAAAATTTAAAAGTTAATATTATATATTTTTTATTTGTAATGGATTTAATAAGATCTAACTTAATTATCTAACTTATAAATTAATATCTTTTTTCTCTATTATTGTGCTCTCTTATGTTCGACATTAATATTAAGAGAAAGGAGTACAATCACATCAAAAAGTAGTTATCCCCCATATGAAAATTTATTAATTCTTCCTTTCATATTACTTAATAAACACATACCACCATCATTTGGAGTTAAAAAAATACAAACACAACTTTTCAAATTTCAATCCATTTTATTCTAATTTCATCCCAAATTTACATTATTTAAAAATAAAAAAAAAGTAAATAATTTAAGATTATTGTACTCCTATTTTGTCCGGGAAAGATTCTTTTCATTTTAAGATTAGTATGTTATTTAGTTTTAAATTATTTATTTTAATTTTAATATATTTAATTTTAAATAAATAAAAAAATATAACAAATGAATATTAATAAATTTTACATTATAATAGATCAAAGAAGATATAACTGATCAACTATTTAACTGTTAAAATTAAGGCAAGAGAGAATTCCTTTATATTAATCTCAATTAATTCAATACAGGAATAGAAGAGTTCCTATATATATAGCCTAATATCAGAATGAAGAAAGATAGAACTATAGAATAACTAGGGTTAGTTAGATATAACTAACTCTTAACAATCTTGCTTACATCATCAAGATACTAAGAACATTCTAACAAACTCCTTCTAATAAACTCCTATATATGATACTAGAAATACTAAGCAGGAAGTCAGTTGCTCTCTTTGTAGATTGATGCTTATGATGATAATCTGCACGTGCCACATCTTCAATCCCAGTAGTTGTTGTATTCATATGTGCTTGAGCTTGAGCTGTAACATCCTCATATTTCACATCCCCCCTTAAACTAGGAGTGGTCCAGGTGAAAACTCCAATGTTTGCAAAGAAGATTCTTAAACTGGTTAGAAGGGAGAATTTTAGTAAGAATATCAGCCAGTTGCTAATCTGTTGGTAGATAGGAGAGTTTAAGAAGACCTTCTAAGACCTTATCTCTTGTATAGTGACAGTTTATTTAAATGTGTTTAGTACGATCATGAAACACAGGATTTTTTGCTATGTGTATAGCTGAGTTATTGTCACAATGTAGAGTTACAGGTTTAAGATTATCTACACCTATATCAGAAAGCAATCTTATGACCCAAGTGACTTCTGAAGCTGCATTAGACATTGCTATATATTCTGCTTCAGCACTTGACTTGGAAATAATATGCTGTTTTTTTGATTTCCATCTAACAGGAGATTTTCCAAGCAATAAAATATAACCAGATACAGACCTTCTTGTTTCTGAACATGCACCCCAATCAGAGTCTGAGTAAGCATGGAGGCTAAGTTTATCCTCTCCTTTAAGTAGGATTCCTTGTTTGTTGGTGTGGAAAATATAACCTAGTGTATGTATTAAAGCTTTCCGATGAGGTTCTCTAGGTTCTTGCATATATTGACTCAAGGTTTGCACAGTGTAGGATAGATCAAGTCTGGTATTTGTCAGGAAGTTTAATTTTCCAATGATACTCTTATATAAGGTAGGATCATTTAGAAGAATACCTTCTGTAGATGTTAATTTCAAGTTCATTGGAAGAGGTGTTATGGTTTTCTTAATCTTTATAACTTGAACATTGTTAAGGAGTTCTTTGATGAACTTTTGTTGTGTCAAGATAATCCCATGTTCAGTATATATATGTGACTTCAATTCTTAAGAAATAATGCAGATTTCCTAAGTCTTTGATAGTAAAGGTCTTGTGTAGATGTTCTTTAAGAATGCTAATCTCCTTGTTGTTACTTCATGTAACTAGTATATCATCCACATAGACTGCCACAACAGTTATGTCTTTGTTATTTCTTTTTGTAAACAATGAGTAGTCATTTATAGACTGTTTGCTTTGCTAGAGGGCAAACTGTACAGAAACATTCTTTGCTAACATCAATTCCATTAAGGCTAGGAAATACATGTTGGATTTTTGTAAAGGGTATATGACCCAATCTTAGATGCCATATTTTCAGTTGTAGTATAATCACTAGTGGAAAAAATCTTAAGGGCTGCGGTTTTTAAGCCCTTATGGGCTGCGTATTACGACCCAAGCCATTATTGTAGCAGCCCTTAATATTAGAGAATGGCTGCGGTTTTATGCGCAGCCCAAAAAAGCTTAAGGGCTGCGGATATGGGCAAAAACCGCAGCCCTTAAGTGTTTTTTCAAAATAAAAAAAAATTCAGAAATCTAGAAACGATTTCTGAAAAAGGACATCAAACCCAGATCTTCAAGAACATCATACCCAGATCTTCATACACACAATCGAAATTGAACATAAAAAAATGAACAATAAATAAAAACAAACAATCAAAAAAAACGAACAATAAATAAAAACAAACAATCAAAAAAAACGAACAATAAAAAAATATTCATCAAAATCAACATCAAGATCTTCAACATCAATAAAAAAAAATCTTCAAAAAAATCAATAAAACTTACAAACGAACTTACAATCATCAAAAAAATCTTCAACATTAAGATCTTCAACATATGCTCACGAACTTACAAACTTACAAACGAACAAGATCTTCAACATCAAGATCTTCAACTTACAAACGAGAACTTATAAAAAAACTTACAAACTTACAAAAAATCTTCAACATCAAAATCTTCAACATCAAAAAACTTACAAATGACATCAAAAAAAATCTTCAACATCAAGATCTTCATCAAAAAAATCAAAAAAACGAACAATAAAAAAAACAAACCATCAAAAAAATTAAGAAATCTAGTTACAATCTTCGTTGAACATCAAGATCTCGAACTTACAAACGACATCAACATCAAAAAATCTTCAAATATTCAAGTTACAGATCTTTGAAATCTTCAAACATCAACCCATGAAAATTCGAACATCAAGAGGAATGACTGATTTTTGCTCGAAATCTGAGAAGGAAGAATTAGGGTCGTTATTTTGAAAAATTGTTTGAAAAATTGGTTGAAAAATTAGGGAGGAAGAAGTCTTCATTAAGGATTAGGAAGGAAGGAAATATCTGAGAGGGAGTTTGAGGCTTTGAGAAGGATTAGGGTTTTGAGGCTAAGGATTTTTGCTCGAAATCTGAAGGAAGATATATGACGGCGCGTTTTGAGAGGAAGGAATAAGAAGAGTTTTGAGGAAGAAGCTAAGGAAGGGTTTTGAGGCTTTTAAGGGATTAGGCCGGTTATGTTAAGGGCTGCGGACAAAGCCATAAACCGCAGCCCCTTTAGTATTTTTTTTTGCTAAATTTCTTAAGGGGTTAAGGGCTGCGGACAATGCCAAAAACCGCAGCCCCTTAATAATTTTTTTTTTCCAGCTTTTTTATTACTCATATGGGCTGCGTTTTCCTAAAAACCGCAGCCAATAGCAGCAGCCAATAGCTTTTTTTCCACTAGTGAATGTCTTTGTGAGATTGAGAAGATGCACAGATCTTGCTTTTTGACTTGTCAGCAATGCATGCCTCATTTTCCACATAGTAGAGGGCATTCTTTCCTTTACCAAGAAGAGAAGGGCTCTTCATCAAACACTCCTGCAATGTAACACTCATTAGCTATGAACCATATCTTGCAGTTTGTTTGTGTGATTAATTTGTGTACAAATATTAAATTGAATTTAAAACTAGGTACACACAAAACATCATGTAAAATCAATCCGTTTTTTAGCTTGACGGTTCCTGTGCATGCAACCCTAATTTGTCTACCATCAGGTATTGTAATACATGGTGTTCTATTATTAAGAGTCTTGAAAGTATCAAGAAATTTAGGATCTGAACATATATGGTCTGAAGCCCCTGTATCAATGATCCTATGTAGCTGTATTATTAGCAAGAAATCAATGATTACCTGCTAGTTGTGCAGAAGAGGCAGTACCAATCTGATCTTGTTGTTCAGTGGCTTGTTGTTGCTTGTTTAGAAGCTGTGGGATCTGCTTATATTATTCTTGGGTGAATTTTGTTTCAACCATGCTTGAACCTTGATTCATGATGTCATTTCATGCCATATAAGCTTTGTTTGTTGCTCCTTCATCCTTTTTCCAAGAATTGGACTTGAAGCTTGGTGGGTAGCCATGAATTTTCCAGCACTTGTCCATGGTATGTCCATGGATCTTGCAATGCTCACAAAACAACTGTGTGTTTTGTCTTTTGTTTTTGTGATCTCCTTTGCCCTTATTCCTATTCTCAAATGTTCTTCTCTTTTCCACCCTACATGCAATGGGCACTTCTTGTTGCTTAGACATGGTGCTCTTGCTAAATTCTTGATGGGTCTGTTCTTGTGTCTATATATTGTATGCCTCCGCTGCTGTTGGCATCTTCTTTCTCATCAAGATCATGCTTCTTGTATGCTGATACTTATTGTCCAGCTTCATGAGAAATTGAATGAGCCTACGACCTTGTTGACTCTTTATGGTTTTTTGTGTTAAATTGCAGGTACAGCCATTACACTCACAAGTAGGAAGGGGGTCTAATGCATCCACCTCATCCCACATCCCTTTCATTTTTGTGTAAATTCCTCAATAGACATATCTTGGGATTGGAAAGCCTTGCTTATCTGTTCTTGCACTGTGAACAATTGGGCAGAAGATGATTGTCCAAATCTCTGCTCCAAGTTGTCCCAAACTTCTTTTGCTGTTTTGAACCAAAGCACACTTCAAAAAATTTTTTCATCCACTGCCCCAAGAAGCCAGCCCAGTACAATATCATTCACTCTGTCCCAAGCTATGGCCATGTTTGCACTTGTTGTGGATCTCTTGGATGTGCCATCTACGAACCCCAATTTGTTTTTGCCTGAAAGAGCGATTGAGACTGATCTTTTCCAATTCTTGAACCCAATACTAGTGAAAACATTGGGAACAATCTTTAAACCAGTATCTGTAGGGTGCAAGTAATAGGGTCCTGTTGGGTTCATAGTAGGATCAAGAATCTGTGTCTTTGGTGTGGCAAATCCTTTTTCACCTTTGCTTCCCATTTTTGTTTAAAAAAAAAAAAACCAGAAGAATCAATGGTAATGAAAAGAGCCTAAAGGTAGAAGAATAAAAGAATCAAGGCAAGAAAGCATATATTGATCACTGATGCATATACTAATCTGAATAATCAGATTGATCAGAAAAGGAGATTCAAAGCATTAAAGCTCTGATACCATGTTAATTAAAATTCAGGCCAAAGAATACAGAAAGAGAGAATTCCTTTTTATTAATCTCAATTAATTCAATACAGGATTAGGAGAGTTCCTATATATATAGCCTAATATCAGAATGAAGAAAGATAGCTAACTATAGAATAACTAGGGTTAGTTAGATGTAACTAACTCTTAACAATCTTGCTTACATCATCAAGATACTAAGAACATTCTAATAAACTCCTTCTAACAAACTCCTATATATGATACTAGAAATACTAAGCAGGAAGTCGACTGCTCTCATTGTAGATTGATGCTTATGATGATAATCTGCACGTGCCACATCTTCAATCCCAGTAGTTGTTGTATTCATATGTGCTTGAGCTTAAGCTGTAACATCCTCATATTTAACATTAACTTACAAATTAACATATACATTTATTTATTATTATTGTACTTCTATGTTCGATATAATAATAAGAAAAGGAGGACACCTCATCAAAAAAGTAGCTATCCCATAAGCAAAATTATTAATTCTTCGTTCCATATCTATAACTATTAGTAACAAACCATGGTAATGTCATCACTTATCAAAATAGCTTACTTGTCACTTTCTCAATAAAAAAATTTCCTCAAAAACTTAAAGATGTTGTCATTGTTATAATGGCTACTATTAATATTTTTGACTTTATTACTAATGTTTAAGTATAACTAATATTATCCTAATTGATTAATTTTTACTTTTTACGTCACATTATTTAATGTATTAGAAAGTTATAGAAGTATATTTTATTTTATTTTTTTCAAATTTTTAATAAAATCATTTTAATATTTTTTATTAAATAAGTATAGAATATTTTGAGATAGTTAAGACACACAGCACTAAAAGTTTTATTTTTTTGTTTATACAAATATGTCAAAAAATTTAATAAAACCGTGCATTGAACGGGCATTATCTAGTTACTTAATAAAAAGATACCACAATAAAAAAAAAAAAAAAAAAAATAAAAAAACAAAGCACTACTTTTCCGTCCATTGTAATTTTCTAATTTCACCCCAAATTAACATCAATAAAATATATAAATGAAAAGGTTATGAATTCAGATTACTGAGATTAGAATTCTTTTGCCTTGGAAAGACTATTTTAATTAATTTTAGTTAGGTGTGTTATTTAGATTGAAATATATGATAACTCGTTTATTTAAATTGTACTCCCTCTGATTTTATTTGTTCTTTCACTCTAGGTTTTTTACAAACATTAAGGTAGATAGAATCTTTGGGTTGTAGTGGGTATTATTTTAATTAAATACTTCGTAGTGTGAAGTAATGATTGTATTAGAAGCATGAGAGAGAAAATAATTAATTAGTGGTGTAAAGTAATTATTGTATTGAAAGTATGAGAGAGAAAATAATTAAATAGTATATTATGAAGTAATGATTGTATCGGAAGTATGAGGGAAAAAATAATTAAATTAGTAGTCCTTGTAACCTTGGGATATACTTAATTAATTTAATTAAATTTATTCATTTAATCTAATTAATTAACATTCCGATGATCATTATACACCTCTAAATTACAACATTTTATTGTCTTAGATAGTTCATATGTATTTTTAGAAATTAGGACTTATGCCTCTTATTAATGATGATACAAAATGTATTCAAACCCTAAATTCCACATTATTTCTGTCTTTGAATTGTTAAGCTTGAATAGGTCAACGATGGAGTCCCATATTCAAGAACTAATGGTAGGTGGTAATAAACGATGTTAATGGAAATGGAAAATTTTGTGTAATTTTGGTTGAAAATCTTTTAGCTACTTTGATGTCAATGTTTTTCCAACTTCAATAATCTCATTTTCTTTATAAAATTTATTCTAATGCATTACATTTGGAGATGTGGTATTCAGTGCCGGCGCTGGGGAGGGGCAAGCTGGGCCTACGCCCAGGGCCCACGAAAAAAATTGCCATGTTGTCTCTACTAGGCTTCGAAACCAAGACATAATGTAACATAGCCAAGCATTTTGCCAACAAGCCGGATGAAATTTCACTACTGTATTTGGACGTTAAACATTATTATAAGATAATTAATGTTTGTAATAAGTAAAAAGTGCGCCACAAGCAGTTTAGATTATTTAACAATTAATATTTTTTAAATTTCTGATGGGTTTACTTGTGTAACTTATCCCCTAAAAATTTAGAATGTTTTTCTTTATTTTCTTCTATTATAATATATTACTATTACTTTCATAAACTTACTTATTCCTCTCTTAAATATATTTTGATTTTTGGATCTTTTTTTATTTAATTTTATATTTACTTTTATTATTTTATGCAAAATGACTTATTGTATATGCAAAAGCTTACCTTGGTACATTCTCAGCAAACATCCCTTATAATTAGAATTATTCATGGTCAATCAAAAATTGAGATTATTGTAGGAAAAGCAGTAAACGTTTTATTCTAGGTAATTTTTCCTAAATAAAATCGTAATATTTTGATAAAAATATTTGATTGATAGCAAAGATAAGTGGATTTTAAGTCGTGCAACCTCAGTTTTTCAAATTATATATTTTTTTTTGTCTTGTCTGTGTCAATATAATGTAGATTCATTTAACTTTTGCTTAGCGTAATTAGTGGAGTATAAGAAAATTTCTCTTGATTTGGATGCTAATATTAGTTATTTTGCATCAAAAATTGTTCTTAGAAATCTTTGTTTGATTTTATATTATGTGTTGGTGCATATTTAATTTTTCTTGTCCAGCATTATAGATTTAAATTTTTTAAACTATGTTTTATAATTTTTACGTTCTGTTTTAGTTGTATCCGATAGCGACATATTATCTGAAGAAATTGCATTATCAATGGCAAGTAATATGTAACGACGGAATGATTTAGTTAGGGCCCATAAGTTATTTTCCGCCTCGGGCCCCTATTATCTCAAGACCGGCCCTGGTGGTATTAGGTGGTAATGGTAATTATACAAAAAAAAAATTTGTGATCAAAGTTTCATTATCATGAGAATGATATGAAACTTTTGACGAAAATTTACACTATAATCTATTTCCATTACCATCAATTAATACCACATACCAAACAATTCGTAAGAGTAATCTTATGACAATGTATAGAGGAAAATTATGGAGTAATCATCTTCGCCGTCATTATTATATTAATGTAAATTATTGCGTGAAAGAAATCCGTGTTTGGGATCTTCGATTGACCAATAAAGAGAAGTCGGTGCCATTGTCTCAGGCCAATACAAAGTCAAGGCCAATACAACAGTGAACAAAGATCCTTCACACAAGAATTCTACAGAAATAGAAGATTAATTGTATTAGAAGCCAATGTAACAAGAGATTACGGGTTCGAATCTCAACCACCTCTCATTTAAGGTAGAATGTTTAGCACCAGGTATGAGGAGGGCTCATATTGCATCCACACTTCTAGCCTAAAGGGCTTTCGTGTGAGGAGGCGAATATATAACATATGTTAGGGCCTCAACCAACAGCTTAAGCTTTTGGTTGAGTTGGTTCCTTGATAGCAACATTTAGACTTTTTTTTTTTAAAAAAAATGGCTGATGTATATGAAAGCAATAAAAACTAAAATTCATGAAAATGCAGACTTTTCTATTGAACTTAGGATCTTGCCATCTAGGCAGTCATCTAAATTTTGAAATAAAATTCTATTTAGATCAACGGATTATAATTTATAACTTAATCTAACTTATTTTACTAATTTGAATTTGATTGAATAAAACTAAATTTTAAAAGGTGCCATGAACTACGTGCTCTTACTACTTCCTTCGTTCCATATTAATTGCAACATTAGGAAAAATAACAATATTCATTCATCACTCTTAATTTGTGTTTAGTTTTTGATTTATAAGTTAAAACTTAGTCAAGTGAGATCTTGTTCGATTATTAATTTCAAATTTTTTATAATTTTTTATTACATAATCAAAAATAAAGAATTGAATTAGCGCATTGAACTGCGTAAAAAAGCAAACATTAGATGATAGAATTTAGAAAATGGGCCTGGGCAACCCAAACAAGGAGGAGAAGAAGTAGACCACCCATAAACCCAAAGAAGGTTCACTGCTAAAACCAATTGGTAATAGTAGGAGTTACTCCTTGAGTATATAAAGTGATGCATACTCTTTTCTTTCTCCAATGTGGGACAACTCACATGTGAGTAACAATGGGCACTTCAACATTACATGTAAATTGGAACTGAGGAAGTTAATTTTTTGGTTCATTATATTTAAAAAATTCTACCACTGAAAGTCATAAAATCGTGAAAAGCTAACAATACAAATAATTTTTTTTGTTGTTCACCTAATCTTTATATTATATTTTCTGGACATAATTAGTCTTGGTCATTTTAATTTATTAGTATTTTTTAATGCTTATGATCTATATTTTATTCTAATTTTATTTTAACATTTTTATAATTGTTATGATTTCCATATATTTCTCACTAATATTATTTTAATATTTTTTATTATTTGTGGACTTTATATTTCTTCCACTAACTTTATTTTATTATTTCTTAAAATCTTGCTCCACATTTTTCATCTTTAAAATGTATTGTTCAATAAAATAAAATCTAAAAAATTCATTTTATTTATTAGTATACATGAGTATTTTATTAAGAAACAACAAATAAGAATGAAATGACATGATTTTAGCAAAAATTATAAAAAATAGTTATCTTTGTCAATTTTAACACTCCACACAACTCTAAAACGTATAAAAAAAAAAAAAAAAAAACTCTTTATATTCAATCTTATATGAGATCACCTTCCTATGAGACATACTCATATAATTAGGGATGACAATAGGTCGGACTCGGCTCGGATTATACATACTCCGACTTTGCTCCGGATAAGAGTCGGACTTTTTTTTCACTCCACCTCCACTCGGAGTGGGATTATGCATACTCCAAGTTTGCCCTGACTCGCAATCTCGGACCTCCAATGGATTCTAATTAATATCAAAAAGTATCGTTGTGATATTCTACTAATGATTTTAAAGCATACAAAATTAACAAAATATATTTTTCAAATACAATTTAACAAAAACATATATACTTTGAATTCAAGTTTAACAAGAGAAATAGTTCTACAACTACAATTTACAAAATTTTCTCGAATTTTGATTTGGCGTATTTATTTCTCTTGATCTGATTTGTCGTATTTTGATTGATTAATCTAAATAAAAATATCAAGCAGTTTTTCAAAATTAAAAATTACAATTAGTATGAGAGATAGCTTGAATTAGTCACGTTTAGAGTTTTAAAGGAAACAAAATATTGGTGTAAAAGTCAAATTCAAAGTTGGATTTCCTTCATGGTCGGAGTGTCGGATTTTTAATAAGGTTCAACTCCGGTCCGTCTCTAACTCAGACTCGGATCATAAAGTCGGAGTCGGATGACTTTTTCCTTGGACTCGAATCGAATTATTTTCCTCGGATGGAGTCGGACTAGGGTCGGATTTGGACTGAATTGCCATCCCTACATATAATCCGCCAATTTTTCTAAGGAAAAATTACATAGAATAATCCAAACTATTCACGATTTTCCTACAATAATCCCATCTATGATTAACCATGAATAATCCCAACTATGAGGGGCATTTTCCTAGAGTAAACCTGGTGACCGGATGACTTACTATAGCAAGTTTTAATTTTTTAAAAAAAGATAAATTAAAATAAAATGTCAAAAAAATTGTTAAAAATGTTCACAAAAAATTTATGATTGTTTTTTATTGTTTAGAACTATTTATGTAAATTTCCAAAAATATTTTCTAATTTTAAATTAATATTTGATTTTTTTTTTTGGTAAATTACCTACTATAGCAGGTCATTGGGTTACCCAAGTTTTCTCTTGAAAAATGCCCTTCAAAGTTGGGATTATTCATGGTTAATCAATAAGTGGGATTATTATAAGAAAATTATGAATAGACTGGATTATTCTAGCCTTCTAGGTAATTTTTCTTTTTCTAATTAATCACTTTGCTTTTGTTCTTATTGTCGAGCACTTAGCTTTTCTTTTATAAGAAAACACTTAGCTTTTATTTTGTTTCCTAACAGTGGTAGAAGAAAGAAACCTCTCAAATTTTAGAATATTCGGAATACACCGGTCTCGGGTGAAGCCGTGGTGGGATCTTGGTAGAAGTTTCACAAAATTTTTCCAGGAACTTGAGTGCATTTTAGAAGTGGTAACGTGGTAGAAGAAAGAAACCTCTCAAGATTTTAGAATATTCCGAATACACCAGTCTCTGGCGAAGCCGTAGTGGGATCTCGGTCGAAATTTCACAAATTTTTTCCAGGAACTTATTAACTAATATGTCTAGTGAGAGAAAGAGCAGCTTTGGTGTGCGTGGGACGAGAGGGCAAATCTAAAAACGAAAATGAACAATGAAACTTCTAATTAAACGAAAACGAAATAAAAAATGCAAAAACCCATAAATCCTTGAACTTGAAAATCTGAAATCCTTTGAAATCCTTGAACTTGAAGATCTGAAATCCTTGAACGCAAAAACGAGAAAATCCCTTTGAAGACTAACGTTTGAAGAAGATTAACCCAGATTAACCCAGATTACGAGAAAATCCCTTTGAAATTACGAGGAAATTACGAAATGAACCCAGATTAACGTTTGAAGAAGATGATGACTTTGAAGAAGATTTAGGGTTTATTCCATTTGAAGACTAAGGAATGATGATTTAACGTTTTGAAGAAGATGATGATTTATGTTTGAAGAATATGAGGCGGCTTAAGATTTGATTTTGAAGGGTTGGGTAGGTTCTAGGGTTTTTCTAATGAAGAGAGAGAAGGGTTGATTGTCTATATGTTTCTAATTAAGAGAGAAGATTTAGGGTAAATTGCACGCGTCATTTAAAAATAAAGAAAATGGCAGAATTTTGTCTCTTTTTGGGCTGCGGACATAATTAAAAACCGCAGCCCATGTCTTATTTTAATTTTTTGTTTGCGGTTTTTTATTATGTCCGCAGCCTATTCTAATTTTTTTTTTAAATGTTACATATTGGCTGCGTATACACTATAACCGCAGCCAATAAGCTTTTTTCCACTAGTGTGTGTGTGTGTGTGTATATATATATATATATATATATATATATATATATATATATATATATATATATATATATATATATATATATATATATATATATATATATATATATATATATATATATATATATATATATATATATATAGGGGAGGGATCCAATGAGAAGGGTATTGAAAATGAGAAGGGTAAGAAGGATTCTACACCCTTGATTTCATTTACATAAAAAAATCTATGGTCACGATGGAGCCAAAAACACATAATTGTAAAAGTAACTATGTAACACAGAAAGGTAAATATGACATCAATTTTAAAATGTTCTTTTTTTATAACATAGTATCCATTTTTGGATACATACACTAGTGGAAAAAAAGCTATTGGCTGCGAGACATTGGCTGCGGTTTTTAGGAAAACGCAGCCCATTTGAGTAATAAAAAAGTTCAAAAAAAAAAATAATAAGGGGCTGCGGTTTTTATAAATGTCCGCAGCCCTTAACCCCTTGGAAATGTAATAAATTAAATCAAAAAAAAAATAAAGCAAGGGGCTGCGGTTTTTATTGATGTCCGCAGCCCTTAACACTTTGAAATTTAATTAAGAAAATAAAAAAAAAATAGAGGAAGGGGCTGCGGTTGTTCCTCCTGTCCGCAGCCCTTAGTATTTCCAAAAAAAAAAAGAAAACCGCCATTATATCTTATTCATTTAAAAAAAAAAAATCAATTTGAGGTATAAAACACGCCTAGTCTGATTCTCTAAGCTAAACCCTAATAAAACACTTATATGCGCCGTCCCTCTCCCTCTCCCTCTCCCTCTCCCTCTCCCTCTCCCTCTTAACCCTAAAAATAAAAAAACACGGCTGCTTCTAATTCCTTCAAAACCCTACATACAACTCATTTCAAAACCTAAACCTAAACACGGCTGCTTCCTTCAAACCTTCACTTGTCTTCAAAATCCTTCAATACGGCGCATCAAATCTTCCAAACTTCAAAACTCCTTCAAAAAAAAAAACGTAGATCTGGGCCAAAAGGTGATGTTTCGTTTTGATTTTAATTCTTAAATTCTTCAAAAAACGTAGATCTGGGCCAAAACGTAGATCTGGGTAATTCAGTGGTATGCAAGATGGGCCAAAAGGTGATGTTCTTCGTTTTGATGTTCTTCACTCTAATCGTTTTCGGATTGTAATTTTATTTTCGTTTTTGGATCTTACAAAAAACGTAGATCTGGGTTGTAATTTTAATTTTAATCGTTTTGATGTATTTTATTTCGTTTTTTATGATGTTTTGATGTAATTTTAATTTAGTCATTTCGATTTTTATCTCGTTTGGATCTTACAAAAAACGTAAATCTGGGTTTGTTATCTCGTTTTTATTTCGTTTTCTGGGTTTTTTTTTTTTATGTTTGATGTTAATCGTTGCGTTTGATGTTATCTCGTTTCGTTTTTTTTTTTTTTTATGTTTGATGTTATCTCGTTTTTAATTTAGTCATGTTCATTTTAATTTTCTGGGTTTATTTTTATCTCGTTTGATGTTTATCTCGTTTGGATCTTACAAACAAGGCCTTCATGTTCATTTTTATTTTCTGGGTAATTCAGTGGGTTTGTTACTCGTTTGTTTTCTGGGTTCATTTTTAATTTTTGAATTTTTTTTTTTTATTTTCTAAAATGAATAAAGGGCTGCGGTTTTATATATGTCCGCAGCCAATGATTTTTTTTTATTTTTTAAAATAGCTTAAGGGCTGCGGTTATAATGTCCGCAGCCAATAATAAAATCTCATTTGCTGCTACTCCAAGGGCTGCGAGACAAAACCGCAGCCCGTACTCCTAAAATGACCGCAGCCCTTAAGCTTTTTTCCACTAGTGATAGTAACCAAAAAAATCAAACAAAAATCCTTCTCATCCTTCTCATTTTAAAATCCTTCTCATTTGATCATATATATATATATATATATATATATATATATATATATATATATATATATATATATATATATATATATATATATATATATATATATATATACACTAGTGGAAAAAAAGCTATTGGCTGCTGCTTATTGGCTGCGGTTTTTAGGAAAACGCAGACAATATGAGTAATAAAATGCTGGAAAAAAAAAATTATTAAAGGGCTGCGGTTTTTACCCTTAACCGCAGCCCAAAAGTGTTTCAAAAACTAAGATAAAGAAAGGGCTGCGGTTTTTATTTTGTCCGCAGCCCTAAGTCGCTTTCAAAATTAAAAAAAATCAGTAAAAAAAAAATTATAGAATGGGCTGCGGTTTTATCATCTGTCCGCAGCCCTAAACCCTAAAAAAATAAAAAAAATAAAAAAATCAGAAAAAAACAACCCGCTGGCGCCTCCATATAAATTAAACCGGATGTTTTCATTTCTCTAAAGAAACCCTAAGAGCCTTCTTCCTAAATATTTGCGCCGTCTTCAATATGCCTTCTTCCTAAATCAGAAAATGCCTTCTTCAATATTTCAGAAACGCCTACAATTTCATTCTTCTTCAAAAAATCTGAAATGCCTTCTTCAATATTCTCTAAAAAATCAGAAACGCCTACAGATTTCATTCTCTAAAAAATCTGAAATGCCTTCTTCAATATTCTAAAAACCCTTAATCTAATGCAAAGCCTTCTTCCTAAATATTTGCGCCGTCATCTTCACCGTGGTAACCCTAATTAGCGCCGTCATCTTCACCGTGGACATACGAAGATCTACAAGACTATCAGCCTTGTACCTGTTTTTCGATAGTTTTTGATAGTTTTTCGAGTACATACGAAGATCTACAAGAAGAAAAAAAACCCAGATTTTTCGAGTACATAAGAAGAAAAAACCCAGATTCTTGATAGTTTTTGATAGTTTTTCGAGTACATAAGAAGAAAAAAACCCAGATTCAAGATTATCAGCCTTCGAGTACATACGAAGATCTACAAGACTACAAGTTCATCTTTTTTGATAGTTTTTTCGTTTTTTTGTTAGTTTTTTTCTTCTTTTTTTTAATTTTTTCGTTTTTTTTTAAACTTTTTTTCGATTTGCTGAGGTTAGAATTGCTCGAATGTTCGAATGTTCGAGTACCCAAAAAATCGTTCCAGATTCAAGATTGTTGAATGTTCCAGATCTGAGTTTCTATAATGTTTCGTTTTTTTTTTTATGTTTCGTTTTTTTTATTTGTAAGATAGATCTATATAATGTTCTTGTTCTTGTTCTGTAAGATCTGGGGGTTTTTTTTTTATGTTTGTGTTCATCATTTGTTTTGTAAGATCTGGGTTCTTTGATGTTTGATCTATTTTCTTCAAAACAAACGATGGTCTTTGGAATGGAATTAAACTAAAAGCAAAAAAAAACCATTCCAGACGCCACACCATGACACGACCCAGGAAACCTCAACTACCCACAACAGAACACCCATCCGGCAACAAGCCGCCGCCAAACACCAGCAAGGAGCAAACAGCTCAAAATCAAAAGGGAAAACGAGACATAAAACCTAAGGTAAACGCAAAATAAAAACAAAAAGGACCTGAAAATTCCCCAAAAACCGTCGAAGACATCCGCCAGAACAAGCCGCACCACCCATAGCTAGTAGAACCACCACGCCGCCGGCCACAGCACTCTCGAGAGGCGCACCAAGGGGAGGAAAACCTAACCCTAGGAGAGCC